>JAPDSC010060659.1:81407-111624 GCA_026290005.1 Latrodectus geometricus
AGTCAAATTATTTTCACCTTATTAACATTAGACATTGAATTTTGCAATATTGTCATATACAAAAACAAGTTTTAATTTAGCAAAAATCCTTTAGTTAAAGACGTTGATGGGTCTATTTACTATACGAAATACGCTTATAACTAATCCAGGTATTTATTTTATATTAAAATTTTATTTGAGAAATATTTCTTTTATATTCTTGTTGTTTTATGTTCTGTAACTATTCACCTCTTATAGTTTTAAACTCTGCTGAACCTTTTTGAAAACTTTATTTCTGATGTTAACATGCAGTTGTGATATTTTTAAGCAAAATTATTTATTGAAAAATGTGTTTTCCCTAGGTTTAGAAAATCCGAAATGTACGAATGTTTATTCCTGCTTTAATATAGATAATATGTGTGAAATAAAGAATCACACGATTATGATTTTCAAACAATTTTCTCTAAGTCAATAAAAAAATCAATCTATAATGAAATTGAAGGCTACATTTCTTATAAATTTAATGTTTACTGCTATTTATTTTATTAATTTCATTGTATGAACTGACATTTTGAGAAATCAGACGAATTATTTTCGCTTTATCCACATTGGGGATTGAATTTTGTAATATACAATAACTCTGCTATTAACTAAACAAAAATCCAAGTTTTAAGCGCGTTGATTGGTCTATTTATTAAATGAAATGCACCTATAACTAATCCAAGTATTTATTTTGTTATGTTATGAAAACTTTTTTTTTTTTTGAGAAAAGTTTCTATTATGTTGGTGTCTAAGCTCTGTAACTGTTAACGTATTATAGATTTACATTCTGTTAATCCTTTAATAAAACAGTTAAATATACATTTAAATGATTATTAAATAGTATTTATATACGTATTCAAAGACATTTAGCCAAAATCCATGAAATTTCGAGTTCGTCTCGTGCATCTGACCAAAATAATGTAATCAAATTTATCACTTTCTTATTTACTTCTCTTGTTGAAATATTTCTTTGTAAAAATATATGAAAATCTTATGTGGTTTTCGAATAAAATATTTTCAAGCGATCATGTTAATTATAAGAAATAATTACCTTTTGCGAGTACTACAATTTACAAAAATTGTAACGAATTTACAATTTAATGAAAAGACTTAGTGATTTAGGAATTTATTTTATAATACCTTCGAAAGTAACCGATTGGATAGTACAAACTATGACCGCAATTTGAATTTTTCTTGTATTTTCAATTATTTCTAAAATTTTGATTTTTCTTTATTATTTATTAATCAAAAAATGTTTATAAATTCAAAATAATTTTTTTAAATATTATATTTTAATTACTTTCATATCCTATTGAGGAGTTGTATTTTAGAAAAATGCGAAATCGAAATATTTTCCGCAGTATTCGCAACAGAGATCTGAAAAGAAAATATATAAAAATTGTTAGTGCACATTTTTCATTTTCTAAACACGGTCTCAGTAACACTTAATTGGTAAATATTTCGTCATGCTAAAAGGCACACCTGTAAATTTATTATTGGTTTACAACGCAAAGGGATAGATATTTTTTGATTTCTAAAAATATAAATATGATTATTTTCTAATATCTGACAGCCTTTTCTTTAGACTGCTATATGATATCTTCATTTCCGGGACACTTTTCTTAAGATATCAACCGGAATCTAATTCTCTACCTTAAAAAAACTTGTTCAATATATTAAAAAAACATAAAATTAATTCGTTAGTGTTACATGTCTCAGCTTGTTAAAGATATGAATTTCTTCAGAATTTCTCTCATTTCTTCTGAATATATAATTTGTATTGTTGTATTATCTCAACGAGCTCTACATTTTGAAAGTTAAATAGAACATTTAGAAAAAATTATCGTTAAATTCTAAATATTTAAAGGCGAAATTATTTTTTGATTGAAAATAAACATAAAAATTCTGAAAAGAATTCTGCGTATTTCTTTACAAGGTATGCTAGTAATTGTAATAAATAGTGATTGAAACTTTCTTTGAATTTTTGAACCTTACTTCTTTAAGTCTCTTCCAAAATATGTAAGCCTCTTCTGATTTTTATCACAATTATCTCAATATATCCGCATTTCGTCAATTGTGATAATATATTTACACTTATATCCAGATAATTCCTTCTTCATTTACGAATATCTATTTCATCTTTCTATTGACGCAGTCCAGGTAGCAAGCAATGAAATGAAAAATTTTTTACACGTCAATTAAATTCAAATCTTTGATTTCCTTTGTAGTTGATACAGAATTTTTCAATTATTCCTTGATTTTTGAGTTTTATTTAACACTATTTGAAATCTCACTAAAAGTATATACCTCTTAAGGATATTTTTTTCCTTTCAGTTAATATTCAAACCCTACGTCTTTTTTTATGTTAGTTATATTTCATACGTCAAAACTTTAAAAGCTTCATTTTAGAAAATGTTTTATAAACTATAGATTTCCAGAGATAATTTGTTTCCAAACAACGTTCGAAAGTAGAAAATATTTTATATATATTACAACTCAGCCTTATTATGTACACTATTTTTAATTCTTATACTAAAATATTGCCACTTTACTTTTCTCAAAGTTTTTATATTCCAATTTAATGAAAAAATCATTTTCAAATGTGTAAATGGCTTCAAAGTTTTTCTTTATTTTTTTCTATCTCTAATGCCCTGTTGCTGTAGGATTTCCACCATTCATTACTACAAAAGATGGAAGTGTTGGCAACTTATATTGAAGCATTCAGTAGATGTGCCATCGTTGTCCCGAAAGTAGGCGGGTCTTCGTAATTTAGAAACAAGGACGAAGCACCAAGACTTGAGACTTTTCTTATCTCCTCCAGAGGTTTCATTTCACGTGGAGGCCATTGCGAACAAGACTTATAACATTCGTGCCCCTGCCACCTTAGAGAAATGATGGATCTTCAGTTGAGTCTGGATTTAAATTCACTACCTCCCTATAACGAGAACGAACGCCCTAACCAACCAAACCACAGCGGCTGCTAATGGCTTCAAAGTTTAATGCTATTATCTCACAATTATATGTACTTAAGATTCATTTACATTTTATTTGGGCAGCGGTGGCCTAGTTATGTGTGCGTGTGTGTGGTTAGGGCGTCATTCTCGTTACCAAAAGGTGTTGAGTTCGAATCCCAGCTTAGCCGAAGTTCTGTCGTGTTCGCTAAGGGCAATTGCTGCACGTAAAACAAGTCGTGATCGCAATGTCCTCCATATTCCGATTCCAAATTAATACCTCAGGTTATGTTTGGAGCCAGTCCTTGGGTCTTCTCTGGACTACAATATCTAAATCGTAAGATTCGGATTGTGCTGTCATCTATGAGTTAAAATTCGTACTTCCACCTTCGTATGAGGGTGCTCTATCCAAAAACGGAAGACTCTTTCTGACTTCATTCGCCTAGTCTCTGACGGGCGGGCTTGGCGTTGCCAAGTGTCCTCAAAAACAACAACAACACATTTTATTTAAAAAATAAAATTTTGTTTGTAATCACAAAAAAAGAGAAATTGAGTTTACGGGCTTTCATTTCACAATTTAATGGAGGAAGTACTTATTGTAAGTTTATAAAGGTTCTCTAATTTATGTGTATCGACTATTTTCTCTAAAGATAATAGCAATTAGCGTACCTATATATAGAACAGTCCGCAAATTTAAAAGTTTTGTAAAATACATTAACAAAAAATTTAATTTTTGTAAAATATATTAACAAAAAAATGCATGAAAAGTAAATTTTGAAATCAGCTTTAAGGATTTTTCTCACAGAAAATGAGGATAAGTGAGGTAAAGAATTTCCATGTTTATCAAAAGTTAAAGTTTCAGATCCTTATCTCTATGGGTGCAGGTTTATCGTTTATTAATAATAGTAAGGCACACCATATATTGAAAATTAACTAAATTTTATTACTAAATTTTAAGAAATGCCAAGACGTCGCGAATACAACATCTCTGAGAGAGAACTAGTTTGTGAACTCATCCGCTCACATCGTCGGGGAAAACGTGAACTGCTCTGTTGTTCCTCGTGCGCTATAATTCCGAGGAGATTGGCGTTGCCAATGTTCAGATAGAAAGTTTTTCTAGCTGCTGCTGCCAACTTCCGAGCAGAAGTGTTTCACCACATCTCATTAGCGATGTACAATAGTCAGTGCGATTACATTTTGTAAGCAGTGGTCTCACTTAAAATAAAATATGTTTCCTTTATATATATTACAAGACACTTATCTCTTTGGTACTCGAAAATATTTTAAAAATAATCTGTTGTTGTATCTGCTGTCTACCGTTTGATCGTCAGATAGAGCAGTTTATTTCTAACAACAGCCTCTGTCTGATGAATACAGACAAGAAGACATACTTCAACATACCCACAAGAACATTTTATTCTCTCGATCTCGCCATTTGTTTTCCCTCACTTCTACCATTGTTAAATTTAACAGTAGGGAATGATCTGCATAAAGGCGATCATTTCTCACTCGTCATCTCCCAGACTGGAGGTAGATGTCTGCAGCAACGTGTACCTACTTATGTTTTCAGTCGGGCAGATTGGACGTCATTTACACATTGGCACTGGTTAATGATAAAATGGTTATGATCGAGAATATTGATAATGCCGTACATAAGGTCACTGAAATAATTATAGGTGCAGCTGATACTACAATTCCTAAAAGTTCTTCTACACCAAAAAGACGCTGCAAACCATGGTGGAACAAGGAATATCAACAAACTTATAAAACACAAAGGAAGTTTTGGGGTTTATTCAGGAGATATCCCCCAATGGAGAATCTTATTGGCTTCAAGAGAGCAAAAGTATTAACTCGCAGAGCTTGTTGTCGAATTCAGAAGGAATCCTGGTCTCGCTATGTATCTTCAATAACATCTTCCACATACATTAAGAAGTTATGGAGAAAAGTGAAAGCAGCCAATGTGAGTGTGTGTGTGGTATCTATACGAGATTCACAGTTCCCGTTTTAAAAATAAAAGCTGATATATATTCTTCTCCTATAGACATTGCTAACGCCTTTGGTGAAACATATGCTAGCAATTTCTGACTCTTATAGTCCTTCGTTTTTAAAGACTAAGAGTCGAGCTGACCAAATGCCAATCCATTTCAACCATAGACAAGCTTTGCCTTACAACTGCGAATTTCGGATGGTGGAACTGAAGCGAGCATTACAGCAGGCTAACAATACCAGCCCAGGACCTGATAGAATCAGCTATCAAATGCTTCGACATTTGAGTCCAGATTCCCTGTTGAACTTATTACATTTGTTCAATAGTATCTGGACTGAAAATAAATTCCCACCTCTTTGGAAGGAAGTAACAGTAATTCCGGTCCTTAAGCCTGGTAAGGATCCTTCAAAACCATCAAATTATCGACGACCAATAGCTCTGAGGAATTGCCTTTGCAAGACTCTCGAACGTATGGCAGCACCCGTCTCGTACATGTCTTAGAAGAAAATAAATGTATACATGTCAATCAGAGGGGTTTCCCTAAAGAAAAATCAACTCTTGATAACATAAAATACTTGGAAACCCAAATCCGCAACGCTTTTGTGCGGTGGAACCATCTGGTTTCCATCTTCTTCGACATTGAGAAGGCATATGACCGTACGTGGCGATATGGAATTCTCCGTTCATTATATGATTTTGGCTTTCGGGGTAATCTTCCGATATTCCTGCAGAATTTCTTACGCTCCGGTGTTTTTAAAGTTCGTATTGGTTGGGTTTTGTACAATACTTTTATTCCAGCCGAGGGTGTACCCAAGGCTCGATTTTAAGTGTCACTGTTTTTAACTTATACATTAGCACTATTCTTCATCAAATTTCATCTCCAGTTTACGGTACACTTTATATTGATGACCTGCAAATATCATGTCAAGGGTCAAACCTGCGATTAATTGAGATACTATTACAAACAACTGTTAATAAATTATCTGCACTTTGTGCAGAGAATGGCCATACACTGTCTCCTAGCAAGAGTAAATGAGTCAATTTCTGCAAAAAAAGTCTAGCCTGCACCATGTAATTTATATTAATAACACACCTTCATTCGATCAAAAGTTGACCTTTCTTGTTTTGCAGTTGCGGAAAAAGTGCGAGCGATCGCTCAATATCCTCAAGGTTCCTTCGAACACATCTTGGGGTGCTGATCGTTTATCACTCCTTCGAGTCTATCAAGCATTAATTTTATCTCGTATTGACTACGGGAGTGTTGTGTATGGATAAGCAAGATCTTCTGTTTTACGCAGACTGGACACTGTTCAGCACTCTGCTTTGAGAATATGTTCCGGCGCATTCCGCACATCACCCGTCCATTGTCTTTCTGTAATTTGCCAACAACTGCCTTTAGACCTGACACGAAAGCAGCATTCACTCAACTACTATGCTAAAATTATGTCTGGCCTTCACCATTCATTGCATTTATTTGCTCCTGTTCCTGGTCTGAGGAGATTATACGATGCTGGACCATTTAGCATCCCACCCTTTCTTACTCGAACAAAATATTATTTGTTTTTTGTCAGATCTATGTGATGTTCGTTTCATTGAAACGGACATATTATCACATCCACCTTGGTATGATCTACAGACAAATATTATTAATCCATTTGCTCATTGTAGAAAATCAGATACAAGTTCCACAATTTTCCAACAGCTTTATTTATCACATCACTGTCAATATTCTTCGTACACACCAATATTCATGGATGGATCAAAAACAGCAGGACATGTTTGCTGTGGTGTTTTTATTAACAATATTTCTAATAATTGCAGCCTTACTGCATCCTGCTCCATCTTTAAGGCTGAAGAGACAGCAATTTATAAAGCACTTCAGTCTGTGAATATTGTAAATCCTAATAAATTTTGTGTGTATACTGACAGCTTGAGTGTATTGGAAGCGATGTATAATTTAAATACTGTCATCCTGTTGTGTCCAAGATTTTCCAAGCACTAGATTATCTTGCTGGCAAGGGATATGTAATAAATTTCTGTTGGATCCCAAGTCATGTAGGTCTTGAGGGAAAGGAAAAGGCTGACGCAGCTGCTAAAGCTATGTCACATACAACCATTTATCGCTCTTTTAGATGTGAGAAAGGGTATGAAAAAGCTAGTTAATACTCTCTTGCAGGAACTTTGTACCATGCTGGTCACCAACAAATTGTGTAAAATTTTCTCATCTCTCACCCATTATCCGTTTTACCACTGCGAAGTGCGGAAGTCTGTTTGACTTGCCTTCGTATAGGACACACACGTTTCACACGCTGACATTTGTTTCTGAGTGAATTAAATCCATTAAATCCTTGGTGTGAAACGTGTGACGAACCATATTCAGTATATCATATTTTAATTTCATGCAAAGATTTTAACAATGAATGTTTACACTTTTTTAAAACCGATATCTTAACATTATTTGATTTGTTGGTGGAACCACCCCACAGAGACTTATTTGCCTTTTTAAGGGCAATAAGTTTTTTAAATTTTTTTTAAATTAATTTTACATTTATATAATTATATACACATATATTTCTTTCGTTTTGAAATTTTATATACTGTTAAATTTTAATGTATTGTATACAGAGATTTTTGTTGTTTAAAATATTTTAAAATTATTTGGGTTTAAATAAATATTAGTACAAAATAAAAATTTTAGTCTTGGCGCAGCATGTTTATTTTTGGACCTTGCCCCATAAAAACCAACCAACTGAGTTACTGAATTCGTATTTGGACATTATTGGACAAAGCTGATTATAGCGTAAATAGCTCAGGTGTGTCTTGGTACCACCTGTTATTTATTTTACGAAACATAAACAGTATTTCTTTCAAAACTAACTTGCAAGCTTTTCTGATAGAGAATGTTTTTTTTTTTTTTTTTAATCAGATTATCTACTGCTGCGTATCGCCTCGGGGGGGGGTTCACTTTCTTTAAGAAAACACGGGTGTCACAATTCCGAAGTAACCCAGTGATCTTTCTTCTTTCTTTTCTTCTCATACCTACCCTTCTGCTTTTTTTTTCTCCCCTTTTCTCTTTCATTGTGGTTGCCTGTTACGAGATTGAGGGCTTCCCTTGAGCAGCTGTCGCCTCTCTGTTGCTACTAGCTTCTCTTAGGGACTAAATAATCCATATGTTTGCCGTGCGTGGAGACCCGTGTCCTTGTAATAGAGGCCCCCAGAGACCAACACATTACTTTGGCCTCTGATTCAGGTAAACGGGAGGTGTGTTGCGGTCCTCAGCACATTAATCGGCTTTATGGATCAAGCGATCGGTACATCTGCTGGAGGACTCGTTAAGGGTGGAAGCCACCACAGGGATGTACTGGAGCGTGTAATACTTGGCTAGCACTGATGCAGCTGGTCTGCATTCCCTTGTTGGACTCGGTGGTGGGTGCTGCTGTCAGGTCCCAAAATTTTAATTATTATAAATGGAGACTAAAAATTTTACCTTCCTCCCACGAGAGCAACAAATCGAAAATTTAAAGCTGAAGTTTTTTGTAATAAATAGGAATAAGGGAAATTAAACTACAGTGTCTCCCTTCCTAATATCAAAAGGAATATCGGGAATGATTGGGGAAGTTAAAAAAGTTCAGAAGATGCGCTCGGGTGAATTGCTTGTAGAGGCTGCATCAAACTCTCACGCAACCATTCTAGCAAGTATGAAATCCTTGGCTAACTATGAAGTGACTAGCTCACTTCACGGCAACTTTAACTTTTCTTGTGGTGTAATCTCAGCTAGAGACCTGTTATACACGCCGACGGAAGAAATTCTGGAAAATTTACAGGATCAGAAAGTCTGTGGAGTAAGACGCATCACAGTCAGACGGGATGGTAGCATTATTGATACCAAGCACTTGATTCTGGCTTTTGCGACGCCAGACCTTCCGCAGTATGTAAAAGCTGCGTACATGAATTTACCCGCCAGGCCATATATCCCAAAACCTTTGAGATGTTTCCAATGTCAGCGCTCTGGACACTCGAGAAACGCTTGCAAAGTCAAATTCACCTGCCCTCGTTGCGCGGTGGTTGGCCACGATAGCTCGAACTGTACAGCGAAGGAGGTTTGCATCAACTGTCATGGTGACCATCCCTCCTATTCTCGAAGTGCCCTCAGTATTTTCTGGAGAAAGAGATAACCACAGTTAAGGTTCACCAGAAATATTCTTATGCCGAGGCGAAACGATTAGTCACTTCACACACTCCTCAACCTGGTGTCAGTTTAATTGCTTTAGGAAAGACTGTGGGGACGATGGTACAGTGTCTGGAGGAGTATGCATACTTACATCCAATGATTTTCCCAACACTGTTCAACCATTAAATAGCATTTTATAGGATGTAGCTTTGAGAATTCACACAACTTGCTTAATTACAGTCTGTAGTTTATATTTGCCACCACATGATGTCATCAGCAAAGAGGAACTTGATGATTCGGTTGTCAGCTGTCTACACTATATTTATTACTTGGAGACTTTAATGGCCTTAATACTTTGTAAGGAAGTGATGATATTAATTCTCATGGTCGCCAGATAGAGCAGTTTATTTCTGATAACTGTCTCTGCTTAATAATAACGAGAAGACATACTTCCACGTACCCACAAGAACATTTCATTCTTTCGATCGTGCCATTTATTTTCCGTCATTGTTAAATTTAACAGTAGGAAATGATCTGCATAACAGCGATCATTTCCCAGACTGGAGGTAATAGTGTGCGACTTCGCCTACCTATTTACGTGTACATTCGGGCACAGATTGGACATTATTTACACAATTGGCAGTTATTGATAACGATATGGTTTTGAAGGAGAGTATTGATGAAGCCGCTCACAAAGTCACTGAAACAATGGTAGATGGAAATGAGAGAGCGATTGCATCAAGTCAAATTTTACTATCGGTTCCACTCTCTGATGCATTTATTTATTCCCTTTGGCAGGAATATGCAGGTTGTCAATAAATCTATTTTTTCATCCTACACCTCATCTGTTTTACCGTTACGAAGAGCTGATGTTAAATTAACTCGAATTCATAGTAGTATCAAACACACTCAGACCTCTAAGTGAATTAAATCCATGGTGTGAAACTTGTGATGAACCATACACAATTAATCATATTTTAATCTCATGTCATTATTTTAATTATCAATGTTTACAATTTTTTAAAACTGATATTTTAACCTTGTCTGATTTGTTGAGGGAGCTACTTTAGATTTTAAAAGAAATATATACATTTATTTTTGTTTTTTAATCTTTTAACTTTGAGTCTGGGTTTTGTTGATAAAGTTTTTCATTAAAATTTAATTTTTTGGCGCAGCTTATCCTTTTTGGACCTTGCGCCACAAAACTCAACCAACCGCTGCTGCGTATAATACCCACATCAAAATTCGGAACATTTTTAACGCATAATCCCCGGATTATATACAGGAAAAATACGGTATTTCTATTTTTTGAAATTGAATCACTATAATTTAATTTATTCATATTATGTATTCTTTTGCTCAACGTTTCTCATTTACCTTCATTGATTTGTTTCTTGAACTATCGAAGGTACGAATTTCCTTTTTTGTAGAAAGTTTTTCTACATAAAATTTTCATCTGTATTTGGAACAGGTATGTTTTTCTGAGTATTAAATGTCAAAGTGATAATAAGACATTTATTTTATATTAGGCACATTTAAGTGCTGTTATGCAGTTCTTAAAATGTATGGATTAATAAGTATATACAGTAATAAAATTGTAAGAATTCCTTCTTCGTTATAAATTTTACATTACTATTTGTTTAAGAATAATGTCTGTAAAGGAGAATAGTCTTAAATATCACCTAATTTTATCCTCTTTTATGTTATTTCTATTATCATCATCCTTTTCGATAAAACTGTAATTCTATTCAGCCGAGCAATTAAATAATTTTTATAAAAAATCTCGCTCGCAAATTTAAAACAATATATAAATATCATTCAATTTAACAAATCACTGACGTCCAAAACTGATAGACGCTTCATTTAATTTCAAATATATTGAAAATTATCTCATATTTTGCAAATAATTATACATCTTTTATTAATATACTTTAATTTAAAAAGTGTAATGTAAAAAGACTTTTCTCAGTTTAAAAATTTTCTTTTTGCCTTAGATTCAAAATAAATTCAATGTGAGCTTTTATTTCAAACATATTCTAAAATACCAAAATGCCGTAATAAATATTTATAAATAATTATGTAATCAAAATTTCCAAGTAATTTCTTTTGTCTATGGATTAAAATAAATGAATAAACAATGACATTCACACTCAAGAATTGTTGACCAGAAGGGCAGAGAACTCTCTCTCTCTGATCAGCTTATCAAATCATATATTTTTGTATTCGTAGAAATGTGGGATGAATTGGTTGCACTTCCTTGGCTCAAACCAAACAGATTCTTCCGTGAACAAGCAATGATTATGAAAGTTAGATAGAGAGCAAAGCACTAATGAAACTAATTTTTACACAGGACAAAATACAAGTCGAAACATTTCATTAAATATGATCCCGTATTATACAGTCTTACTGATTATATAAAGGCATAAATGTTATCGACAGTAGTAAAGTTGTAGATGGAACTAGGAAAAAAATTGGGCTTGGAGCATGGTACAAAATGCAACAAAGTAGAGGTGCCACATATCTGACAAGCTCAAGAAGAAGAAAGTTGTAGATATCACTTTTGTAAAAAAAAAAAAAAAAAAAAATGTTATATAAAACTATTTATCAATACAATGGAATAATTTTGGGTCATCAGTACAGGAATCTTGATTAGTTAAAAAGTTCAAACAACTTTAAAATGTCAATCAAGTTTTATAGCAATGAATTTTTCTTGGACAGAAAAAAAAATCCTTTTGGAATCACAAAAGGTTTGTTTTCATTTTTATGAAGACCTAAAATATTTTTAACAGATACTGACTTTGTCCATACACAGCAAATTACCCATTTTGATTTCAAACTTCCCTAATGAGATTAATCTGCGAACAATTAATGTAAAGATGTTGCGTTTATATAATATTTTAATTTGAAATATAACAAACAACATTAGCAACAAGTTTTTAGAAAGAAAAACTAAACAATGTAAACAATTAATTTACATTAATTTTTAATAAGTCATCAATAATCAATGAAATGTAATTAACAAATAAAAACTTAAATTAATGCAAATAAAAAGAACAAAAAAGAAACATTTGTAGTAGTGATAATAATTAACAGAAAGTCTTTGAAAGAGTAATTATAAAGCAGCAACATATCTTTTATTAAAATAGCTAAGAACTTATAAATGAAACTGAATTCAAGAAAAATTTGACCAACTGAATATGAAAAGAAAATTTTACAACATACATAGAGAACTAAGTGTAATTATTTTGATTCAAATTTATCTAAAGAAATTTTATTAATATTTTATGATCATTTTTTACATTACTATTACATAAATATTTGCTTGTCTGTAAAATACCTATTAAGCGTTGCTTAAAATTTTTGATAAAGCTGAATACTTTAAATTTTATAAATATAATATGAAATATCCACCTAGATTTCTAACATTTTATTAATCATTAAGAACAAAAATTTATTTAAAAAAAATAAAATATAATTCACATCTTAAATATTTAGGAAGAAAATGTAAAAAAAAAAAAAAAAAAAACTTTTTAGACAATGTATTGATGTGTATAAATGTAAAATATATCAAGAAGCATGAAATGAGGAAAACATTATTATAATATACATACAACCTAGAAATTTATAAAATAATATTAAAACATTTTATCTCCAGAAATTAGTGGGAAGATCTGATTTTAACGATTTTGATCATCTAAGCACTTATCTCATAACAAGTGTAGTTAAACCGATGTCTAATCTATTTTAATTTGACATGGCACATCACCTAGATTCGACATAGATATCACAAAAAGAATTCTAACATCACTTTGCTTACTCTCAACATAAGTAGGTTATAATGACAAAAATCAAAGACAAAACAAGACAAGCTGAGCAACCACAAAAATGATATAAAATCAATTTTGTTTTTGTCAATAAAGATGAAAATTCATAAAATGAATCTCAAGAAAGAAAAACGCTTAGAAGTTCCAATAGAAATATTAAAATAGAAAACAATGATATTAAACTTCAACAGAGTCCTTTTAAATAATCAATTTTGTAAAAATAAATAAGTGAATTTTTTAAAAAGTATGATAAAACTAGAATGTTACTAATGAAATATGGCTATAAATTTGTCAATATACGATATAATAAATGAAGTAAAATTTATGAAACAAATAACTTTTTGTTTTTCAAAGTTCAAATAAGGAAGGTTTGTTAGAATTTCTATAATAAAAATTACATACAACTGTTAGATTTATGGAAAAACAGAATAATAAGTTAAATTCAATACTATTTGTTTTACATTTGATTTCAAAACGTATTGTGTGTTTGTATTTTATTTATGTATATATACTTTCTGGTATCAATGATACTGTTATTATTCTATACAAAGGGGGAAAATCAAATCTACAATTTTTATTTATTTACATATTTTTAGCCTGATAAATATTAACTCACTTTTATCATTTAACTATATTATAACACAAAATTAGGTTTAACTTTAAAATTTTTACCATTGTATTAACAGTTAAAAGATAATATTTTACCTATCACTTTGTTTTCAATATAAAATACATTTCAAAACTTTCAATGATGCATATCTTCTTCTAGTGAAAACTTATGATAAAAATATCACAGTTAATTTTAGGAAGGCTATGAGCGTTGAGATTATCAAAGCTACATTAAGATTATTAGGGAAAAGTAATCAAATAGAATTTAAGCACATTAATGTGACCACCACCTACTTTTAACATCAATGTGAAATAATAATGAAGGCAGGTGGCAAGACATTTGCATAATTGTTTACTGGTCAACATATGGGTCTTCATGGTAAACACTTGGTCAATACAGTTATGCTGACTGTTATTCATTGGCTACCAATGTTTGAATTTGCCCACTAGAACACTAATTGAATTTCTACTGAGTAGTGCTGGATGATTTTTTACAGTGACTCCCTTTTACACGTTACCATATAGATGAGTGTTGGCATATATAACATTAAAAGTCTAAAAACTAATAACCAATGATTACTAAAAGAATCTAAGCAGAAGGATTACGGTCTAAGGAATGTTTCCCTGTCATCCTCTGGGTACGCTCATCATTGTGAAATATAAAATGAATCAACACAAATACACATGCGTCATTACAGATCATGTCCATTCTTACATGCACTATGATAGAGCTTGCAATATAGCTGCATGGTTTGAAGAGCACCAATATGAGTTTACCATACTCTGTTTGTCAGAAAAGACTGGACATAAATTTAATAGAGCATCTGTGGAATCACCTCAATCAGATTATTAGCAAAGAGACTCCTCAATTGATTAACCTAATGCAGCCTCAAACATTTGAAGTCAACATGGTTCAATACCCCAATGCTCTTCTGCATGTCATGCAGCAATCCACTCTGCGAAAAGTGATCTTTCTGGCTCTTGAGAAATGGTCATATTAAGGATTGCATTGTGTAATTAACAATTATTTTGAAAAATTAACTATCAATAAATGAAAAATAAGTCAATACACAAATAAATTTATCAAACTTTGAAATAAAAATTTATACAATATTTTATAAATAATCTTGTTTCTGAATACAGATAATTATTTATGAAAATATTCAAAGTAAATAAAAGTTATGATATTGCTTATTCTTTTTCAAAGAATTCTTTATTAAAAGATTTATATCTGTATAATTCATAAATATTATTAGACATCTTGCATCATTTTAAAAATTTAAAAGGTGCTTTGTTTTTATAATATACATTGAAACAATGTTAAAAGATTAAAGATGTATAATTTCTATTATTAAAAACTTTTAAAAGAAAATAATTTAACATAAATAACAGAATTTTTAATTTTTTTTCAAACAAAATTACTGATTTCAATGAAATTCAAAAATTGGATTAATATTGAATAAATCTATTTAAAATTATTATGATTTAAAAAAAATCTAATAACAGCTTCATGTTAAAACAATTAAAAAGTGAAATGCTATAAAAAATACAAAAATTTTATTTGAAATAATTTTTATGAAGATGGATTATTTTTCTTGTACAAAGACTTGTGGTTCTTAAAAAAAATATTTTTCACTGTTTACTTATTTTATTAGATTTAAAACATTTTTCAATGGGTATTTTAAAAAGAATATAAACAAGAATAATTAGGTAAGAGAAGCATTTTTTAGCTTGTTATTTGTTAAGTATTATTAAAATTATTTGTAATAAATATTATTAATTAGCTCAATAATAATATTATCAATTAGATTTATTTTTTAATTTTTATAGAAACAACATTTATCAGTTCTTTGCTTTACTCAGATGTCAAATTACCTCTTTCTTTCTAGCCTATATTTAAAAATAAAAATTGTTAAGATTTCAAAATTTAAGATTCCATTTAATTTACATAAATTCACATAATCTTTTACTAAGGAAAAATAAACCTTAAGTAATTCGGACAGTGCTTCAACTTAAAATATTATATTTTATAAATTTGTAGAGCACATGAAAAAATAAATTACAAACAAGAAGAAAAATATCACTTAAGCTTGAAAGTTTGGCAGAAATATATGACTGACCAACATCAACAGCTAGCTTATGGTGATTTTAATTTAAATGATTACATCATATTTTTGTTGTATTTCTTAATTTTCTTTTTTCATTGAGCTTATTAACTTTAAAAATAATTTTGGTCATTATTTTAATAAAAAATAAATGCTTGCTTGTGATGTATGTTTTCTTCTTTGATGTATAATAAACTACAATTCACAAAATATAGATACAAATACAATAAAACTGAATCAGCATTAAAATTGAACAATAAAATACATCACTTCAATCATTTTCAGAAAAATAGATAACAAATATTGTTTATTAACTATACTAACAAACATAATATAAAGATAGCTTCAATAAATCAAGTTTTAAATATGAAATAAAAAGCTTATTTAGTTTCAATATTATAGAGTATTTACCATTTTTCAAATTCTCAAAACATTTTTCAGTGTTATAGTTTTGTTCATAAATAGCCAGATTACTTAATAATTAATAATGACAGTGCAATCATTAATTACTGATTCAACTATTATATTAATGATACATTACATATCTGAAGAGCTTGAATCAGTAGTTGAAGAAGATAATGAACTTGTAGAAGGAGATCTGGGGGAAGGTCTCAGTCGTCGAAATGGTAAAACCAAGAAGTCCTCAATACTATCATCAGAATCTGAATTGTATCTGCCAGGAACATTTGATCTTTGATTAGTATGAGAAGTAATATTCTGCAGTTCCTGCTCATCATGTTGAAGGGAACCATTTTCATTTCTAGAATTTTTAGATGAAAGTATATATGAACGAATATTTTTTAAATTCATTTTGTCATTATTAGCTTTTCTTGGAAAAACAATGGGACTGCACCATTCTGGTAATGAATAAAATTCATTATCTGTCATGTACTTTAGAAGCTCAATAACATCTTTATCAGAAAATATATTCTTGTTCAAATCTACAAAAGAAACTAATTCTTGTTGAGTCATACAAGCAAAGCGAATATACTTCATAAATGGTTGTAGTATTTGTCGTATTGATTCATCTGCTCCTTCTCTCTCTTTTCCCCACTTTACAATGCTATTCAAAAGTTCAACTTCCTCTATATTAACCACATCTAACATCACTAAATATTCAATACATTCTTTACTTGCTTCTACAAAAGAAGGGGACTTTATAGCATCAGAAGTATGTTTTTTCAAATATTCCTCACATCTACTAACAATAGTTTCAGAGTTAATAAATAAGGCATTATGCAACATTGTCCACACATTAGAAGAATTTAACTGACAAGTGCATAAATAGCTAAAACAAACAAATTTCATATGAGGCATGCAATATTTTTCAGCAGCAAACCAAGCGGAAAAAGCATCTACTGCATTTGTTAAACTTATTGAATCAGTATACACAAATCTAAAACAAAAGAATAATTTTAAGTACAGAATTATTAAAATGTAAACATATTCTACGTGAAAAATGTATAATAAATAAATCAAATATGATTTTACAAATTTCAATACACACTCAATTAATAATTACAACATTTGATTACTTTATAAACAGTTCAACTTTTTTATAAAAAATGCAAAGAATAATCGTATTTATCATTAAAAGTACTAAATGTGCAACACATTAGCAAAGATATTAAGAAGCAATTTGAATATATTAGGAAGGATTTGAATATTAATAAACATTACAGATTTATGCTAAAAAAATTTCTTTCTAGTGTTAAATAAGAATTAGAGAGAAAAAGGACACGCATTTAAATAAAATTCATATATGTCTGCTTCTTTCATTAAAAAAAGAATTCAATTTCCAAACATTTTTTCTCATTTTTTAATAGGTTTTAATAAACTACACAAACTTGTATTTAATTATTAATTTATTTACCTAGTTCAAATAACAGCGTCTTTTTCTTATTTCTTTAGCATTTTTGATACATTCCAAACTTTTATGACACACACATAAAAAAAATGCTAGCTTGGTATAATGGACGTTTATATATTTTTCACATCTCATTAAAGGCAACTGATAAAATATTTTTTTTCTTGCCTATAAAATCAACAAAATATATCTATCTTACTGTTTCCCCATTGAGGAAATATGGAGTAAAAGATTAAGATGACATCCAATATTTTAATTTTATTACTTCATTGCATTTTTAATTAAGATGCATTTAATGATTGCAGAACCTAACCAGTTAACCATCTGGAGCAGTCTGGGACTAGATTACATCATTATGCATGTGAATCTATTTGATAATTAATAAAAATGATAATCCATAACAAATCATTTAGGAAAATTCCAATGTTATAGCTTGAAATATTTTATACATGCCCAACTTACAAAAAGTATGCCAGTTTTACAGGCCAAAGATTATCACCATAGTTAGTTCAGAGATATGTAAATTATACAGTATCTAGATGAAAACATCAATAGTCATTAGAAGGTGAAAAATAATCAGCTGGAATGAAAAATATCATAGCAATTGTAACATGTTTTAGAGCATATTATATTAATATTGCAGTATTGGTTACTCAGGTAATTTACAGATTTTGTCTCATTCTTAAGAATCTCCTTAGAAAATCAGAGTATTTCTAATATCAATAAATTTTTAGCACTACTATTTTGATAATTTAAATTAGACATTTCATTAAACTTAATTTTAAAAAATATTGAATTTTAAAAATAAAAGCAATTGAAAAATTATTTATCACTTTTATTTTTTTACATTCCTCTTAAAAAAATCATTTTTTAAACTATTATTATTAGTTAAAGCAATATTACAAGAATATAATACTAACTCTAGTAATCCTTTAAATCCACAAGGCATAATATCAGGAATATGTATAATATCATTAGATTCCTTTAATGAGCCAAAAAACATTGCTTCAAACACAGGACTCGCTATTCCAAGAACAATTTTATGAGCAGTAAAAGGTGTCTTCTGGGGTCCAACAGTAAAGTTGATATCTGTTAGAATACCTTGTTCCATTGCATGTTTAAATCGATTTCGATATATATTTGGAGAATCTCTCCAATTACTAGATTTCTGAACCCCTATAAAAAGTTAATAATTAGTTTTCAATAAATTGAATTTAAGAATAAATAAGTTTCCCAATAAATTTAACAACAATAAATAAAATCATGAAAAATGTAAAGCCAAGAAAAATGTTTTTCCTTTTCCAAAATTTACATGAAACATATTTAAATGTTATACTTACATAAAATACCTTCAATAAAAATGTATATCTTATACTTGCCTACAAAAATAAAATACTAATTCATAATGTCTTAATATCAACAATCAATTCATTTACAAAAGAATAAAGTAAACATCTTTTAAAATGAAAAAAAAAAAAAAAAAATGAAATATATATCATAGCAAAATTATCTACAAACAGCATCAAAAACATTAATTATATTAAATATATATTCAGTTAAATGGAATTTTCAAAATTTAATTTATAATTTATTAAATAAGCTTTTATTTTAAATCCTGAAATGGGAAACGTCATAGAAGTAACTTCTTCTAGAACAGAGCCTTTTAGTTTTTCATGTAATCAATTGAAAAGTTTTAGGAGATTGCTGAAAATTTAAACATCAGTAATCCTATTAAATATTTTGGATGTAAAGGTTGCTAATTTAATAGTATATATTGGAAGATGTTAAAGATTATGATAAATATCTTTAACATTTTCCCTAATATGTAACTATTGAAGACATTTTGTTTAGAATGGAAATAATTAAAATGTTATGAAGAATTGACTAAAATTCCTTTAAATTAATAATTTCCTTAATTTTTAAAGGAATTTTAATCAACTCTTTTTGCACAATTTGCAGGTTAAATGCTAATTTCGAATAGTCGAGAAAGTTAAGAAATTTTAAATCCTTGTATGAGTTTTAAATTTTAATAAAAATAGAGTTAAAAAATATGAGTTAATAATTTTGAATAAGTTAATCAAAGAATCAATGGCTATTTTAAGTACCATATAACACTTACACAGAAGAAATTATTCAAACCAAAAATTTAAGGTCATGAATGAGATGTTATTTGTCAACAAAATTGAAACAGAATATCTTTTTGCAAAATAATTTTCAGGTAATGCTAATAAAAGAAATGAAGGAAATTATACTAATATCATAATTAAGACTGAGAAAGAATTTAAAGCCATAAACTTTTTAATCTAGAGTACTAATCATTCGGCTGAAAAGTTGGTATATTCCTGGAAAATACTATGAAATAGTAAAACATGCGTTTTATGGACAGTAACAAGAATCTTAATGGTTGCATTGCATCATCTTTACACTAAAATATTACATAAAATTTGGGAGGAAACGTATGACAGAGACAAAAAGTGCAAAGAGGTCTTGCGACAATTAAATTACTTAATGTAAAGAAATTGAAAAATTGCTATTACTATACCTAAGATATTGTTCTTAATAGAAAAAAAGAGCAAGCAGAAATGCATGGTCTGCAATGCCAATGGATCAGTTATCTATTTAAGATATCATGAGAATGTGAGAATTACTGTCTTTTACAATAACAAAAAGCAAAGTAGCATAATTAAAGATCTGACATTACTGTGAGTGGAACTAATAGTTTGATAATAAATACTAAAACTTGAAATTATCTTAAGAATATCTACAAGAATAAATTTGGAAGAATAATGTTTTGGAGTGATTCTAATAATGAGTTACATTGGGTGAAATGATGGAAGGAGATTAAAACCTTCTGTCGTCAATCGAAACCGTGTTACCTGTGCCAGATTTCACTCCCTTTTTTCTTGGCCTTTAATCTCAAAGCAACAGATGGCAGACTTACCTTATGCAAGAGTGACTCTGCAAAGACATTTTTGAAATGGGTTATGGATTTTAGAAGCCCATTTAAATCACTCATAGACGTGATAAGGGAATAAAGCCACTACAAATATGTATGTATGTTTCTCAACAAAAACGATCCCTTCAGTGCTTATCAACAATCATAAATCACAAACATGTTTGCAGCACTAAATTAATTACTCCCATGAGGTAAATAAGTTAAAATACTCAGTGATTATGCTACGAATTTTATCAGTACAAATAATTATTTAAATGTCTGAACAGTAGACAATTTGTACTTACTTGACCAATGAAGTGTCAGGTGAATAATAATGTTCCATAAGTTCACGTTGGAGCTCTTAGAGAGAAACAGCCGTTAAATTGATGAAGCTTCACAATGGGCATACTATTGGATCACAGAGTCTCTCGCAAGAAGAAATTTCTACCTGTCTAGTGGAGATTGAATCAAAACCTATTTCTCTTTCTTTAATTCTAGCTTCTGACAACCAAATAATTTTTTTGCCCTTACCCAGGGTTAAATAATTTTCCTGAACCTGATTTTATGATTGAGAAAACTCATCCACATAAATAATGGAAACTAAGACACAGATTTGCCATAATATGCAACAAGTAGAAAATCTCCAGCGCTGATTTACAAATGTACACTTTAGAGTTAATTAAGGATGATAATTAGCTGCCAATTAAATGAAAAATGGCAAGAGTTATTCATATTCTTATAAAGGAACTGGTCTATAAAATAAAAGCAAAAATTGTCTCAGTGAAATAAAGAGAAAAATTCATTAACTTAATAACCTAGCTGTGAATGATTAATTTAGCTGACACATATTCTATGGTGATATTTCATTAGAAAATCAGTGTAGTGACTTATTTATAAATTTTGTCTCATATTTACAGTTATATTTCTTCAATTTTCACTTAAGTTAACAATCATGGGACACAGCGTGTTTATAATATCAATGTCCCTGCATGCCAAGAGATAATGTTTCAGTTTTTAAATATCTCTTTTTCTATGTTAATATATGTTTTTCATTCTATGTAAATATATACAAATGGTGAGTTTAGAAAAATGTGTAATCCTGTAATGGAATTCATAATTTTGTCATTGTGTGGAGTAGATTTCAAACATCCTGACAGGGTAAGTATACTTACAACCAAAATATTAAAATATCAATTAAAATTGCTTTGTCAAATTGATAAAAAATTATAATTAATAATATAAAATTATAATAAAAAGAAATAAAATATGGATTAAAATAATCAATAATATTCCTTGCAAACAATAAATATATTTCTAAATAAAAGAATTCATAGGGAAAAAAAATGAAAAAATAAAATAAAAATTGTTCCTTCATTACAATAAAAAAATAATAAGTTATTTGCTAAAATTTTTTTATGTAAAATCTTGCTAAAGGAATAAGTTATTGAATTTAAAAGATAAAAAAATTAAAAAAATAAATGATTAAATAAAAATAATTAGTTTTTACAAAAAAACCAGAAAAATTATAGTATTAGAAACCACTAGTAAAAAGTACAATTTAATTTTTAAAACTTATTTTAAGAATTTACCTAAATTAAGAAATAAATATTTTCTAAATTATAATATAAATTCAACAATTATCCTGAAAATGAAGTGTTAAATTCTTGGACATGCCTGCTAATATATCTTTGAAACTTCTAGAAAACTATTCTAATTTTCAAGAGCTAGAAGATAAATAAAAACACCTGACATAAAATTTATCATTGCTTAACTTATTTATTAAATATTGTTAAAATATTACTTCGTTACAAAATGATTAGAAAACATACTTCTAAAAGAAAAATTCAAATCTGTTTTACTTGCAATTTATTTAAAAATAATTGTAACAAGAAATCAAAAATATAAAAAACTATATATTTAATGTTTTACTTCAAAGTAAAATTAGAAGAGATGAGTTTGTTTGAATTAATAGAAGTAGTAGAATAATACCAGCAGTAGAATCAATAAACTAACTATATTATAAGCTAAAATAAATATACATTAAAAGAAACTCATTAATTTTTTTTAACTGATTCTTTGATTGAAAACAAAGGATTCTTAGTTTTAAAAATAAAAGTATCACATTGTCAAAATAAGCACTGAAAAACTGAATGTGTAAAGTTTCACTTCTGAAACAGTGACTGTGAGAAATCACATTTATTCTTAATTAATATAATTTCACTTGTAAACAGCATAAGATAAGAAAACTGAAAATCTTGAACAAAAAACTCTACGATCTAGAAAATAGTTTTTCTATTAAGAAAACAAAAATAATTGCTACTTTTTCCGAACAGTTTTGGAAAAACCAAAGTGGCTGGTAGGTTTAAATTAGATCTTTCCAGCCATTCATTATTGGCAATAATTCTATAAATTTATTGTTTTATTAACTACCAAGTTGATGGTAAAAAATAAAAAATTATTTATAAAATAAATTTTTCGATTTCAACAATTTCCTTGAAATTGAAATCACCAAAATTACCTGCTTTAAATGATTCCTCTTCACTTGTAACACTCTTGATCTTTTTTCTTTGCCGTTTTGATGGTGGCATTTCTATAATATAAATGAAATAAATATAAACTACTTTTAAAAACAAATATATTAAGTTTCTTAGAAAATTATATGGTTAAATTGAAAAAGGAATTTTTTTTATAGTATAAAATGAAATTTATAACTTTCTTCAAAAAATAATGATTTACATTATTTTTAATGACTTGAAATCACTATTCAAAAAGCTATTTACAGGATGGCCTATCCTTCTCATTTGGTTTTTTAAATAACAAATTTTATTTCGTTTAAGTTTTTTATCATCAAATAGCTAACATTTCAATTTTTCATGGAACCATACAGCATTTAAAATATTTTAGCATTAAATCAATTTTTAAATATTAGTTAAAAATTAATGTTCAAATATTTTTAACTCTGTATGATTCAATGAAAAATAGAAATATTAAGTTATTGATTATCAGTTACAAATTGCTTTATTAATATTTTTTTCCAAGAAAAGTACTCCTATAAACTGCCAACATTATCAAATTTATATCAAATTGCAATTTATTTACAAGAAATCTTTTAAAAATGAATAGTATGAAAATAAACCTTAGAAATGAAAAATACCTTAAAAAGTTTAAATTATTTCTTTTTTTTATTTCTAATTTATTTGTTAACATAACAAAAGCTAAATTAAAAAGTTCTAATTTATCATTCTTGAAATATAACACGTTGTTGCCAATACTGTATACTACCCCATAGTACAGCAAACCTTGATCAAATTTTTTTAGATATTTAATTACAACTTTCCACCAATTTTAAATACTGACTCTTCCTGCCAAATCAGATTAACTTTTCATAAGTTTCTTATTAATTATTTTTCTTTTATTAATTGCAAAACATTATAAAATATTAAACATTCGAAAACATACTTAACAATACTTCTAGAAAAAACTTACTTCACAATTACAGCAGTTATTCCCCAATCCAGACTAGAAAAATATTTTCCAGTATTTTCAAACAAATAAACTAAAAAAAGATAATGAATAAGATTCTATTTAAAAAAAAGTTTAAAAGACTATTTAATTATGATACAGATTTTCATTTTACAAAATTTTATCAGTATTTTAGATTCAAGTTGGCCATCATGTACCAACTTGAATTATGATATTAGTAAAAAATTGTAATTAGTAAACATGATATTAGTTATGATATTAGTAGAAAAGTTTAATTATTTGACCTTCCCTTTTATCTGTTTAACCAACACATAAAAAGGATACACAACACATTTAATAAAAGCCCTCAAAATGATAATGAACAGTTGCTACTGATAAAGTTATTAAGGTCTACAAGGTTGAATCTTATTTAGAGTCATCCAATTGTGTTCTTTCTAAAAGAATACATTTAATTATAATCTACTACTTTTATATTGAACCATAATCTAATATGTTGAGCGAATATACTAATGAATTTTTTACATTCTTAATTCTAATTCTTATTAATTAATTTCTAAATTCTTAAGAGATGTTTTGAAGATTTATGAACCTGAATGTAGAGATGTCAAGAAAAAGAAATAAAGGTATTTTTATTATTTAAATAAATAACTATAAAAGGTAAGGAAAAAACTTAAGATGTTTGTATTTATGCCATTGAAATATGTGTTATAGAAAATTAAAATAATTAATATTCAAAACTAATTTTAGAAATGTTATTCTTGTTGGGCATTTAGCTTTTTTTCTCTGGTTGTTGACCCCTGCCTGGGTGCATTACAAAAGATTTTTTTAAGGTGTATGCACAACTGCCCAGTTAAATAAGGATTAACATATTGAAAAAAAATAAGTTATTCGTATTATTGATACGTCTGTATTACATGATTAATTTAGATGAAGCACTTAAAAAAAAATCTTATTTTTCCCATGTATAAACGACATCTCTTTTTCGTGTTTTATTTCTTTTTACTTTATAATAGATATCCTCATTAATTGTATAAAATTTCCATTGACAAAGCATGCAGTAAAAATAAAAACTTGAAATAATATAAAACCATAAAATTATGTAAGCATTAAACAAAAACAATAAGAAATATTCGAAGTTACGATACTGAAAATCCAAAATTGATTGAAATTATATAAAAATAGATATGCAAAAGTTCGAGATCTCAATATTCAAACTGATAAAATCATTAAAAAATATCTTAATAAATTAAAATATTCGAAATTGCGATTTTTAAATCTAGTAATCACATAGCATCATGCCATTTTCGTTGGCGACAAACACTTTGTCACCATTCTTTCAGCTCTCGCCAAGCAGTGGGCTAAAATAAGGTTTTAAAAGTCTCCAATCATATTAAAGTATTTTTAGATTTTATATAGAAATTTGAGGAGTTGAATCAAATTTAAAACACTCAAACTAATGAACTTTTATAAACTTTCTACATGGCTTAAAATGATAATTCAGCAATATTAAATTCAGTTCACTCTGAGCAAAAAATTAAAACATCAGCTGAAACAAACATAATCATAAATGAAAATTTTAAATATCATTTTACACATAAAAATTAAAACAACAAAATGAGTGCAATTAAAGTGCATAAAGTATTTGAAGATGATGTATATAATAAACAAAAAAAAGAAAAAAAAATTGATGACAAATTTTCCCTTTTTTAAAGTTGTTCTATGGTCATTTTTAGAATACATTTGTTAATTTGATTAGGTGACATGGTTTAATATGTACTTTGAATCAAATATACATACTTCAAGCTTAGAGTTAAACATATAAGTCACTGGAGGCAAGAAAACTTATCATTCAACTACTATCTTTATTGAAGATGAAAGTTGTTTGCACAAGAATCGAACTTTACAATTACACATAAAAATAACTTCTACACAACTTCAATTAAGAATTACAAAATCAATTAGAGAAAAATATTAGAAATTAGCATGGGAATAAATTCTTATAACTTATTTTTTTTATTAGGCAATTTTTTTCAGACTGTGATTAAATGTTTAAAAAAATATATATGAAAGAGTTTTATATCAGTTATATAACAGGTAAACACTTTTTTTTCTGCAATAATATGATAAAATAAAAAAATATTCAATATTTGTTATTATTAAACTTAAATGAAATTTTTAATTTATGGACCATAAAGTCCATAAATTTTCAAAACTTTAAATTCAATCATTTGTCCTCACTTTAAGAATTGTTATGTGCAACATTTATTTTAATTCATTAAATTTCTAATGCACAGAAAAGTTTACCTTCGCTATTGAAAACCAACCACAATAAATCAACTTCAATATATTTTCAAATTCACTTAATTTGCAATACAAAATATTACAAATAATTACTTTTATATTCTGATTTTGGCAAGTCTATACAATAATTAAAATGCTAAAACTAATTTGGATTGAAAAAATTATTGGGAAAATGAGTTAAAAAAGAAAAAAAAATTATATAATTATCTTAATTTGAAAATGATTGTGAAGTATGTTCATCTACAGTACTTCCTTAAATTTTATTTTTTAAAATTACCATCAAATATATTAAAAAAATATACAAAAACAAAATCAGTTGTACTTTCATTAATTACTTAAATTTGAGAGAATGAGTGATTCTCCCAGTAATGATTTCATATTTTTTCAAAGGCTTTTCTTTTCCACTCAATTAATTTTGATAAGTGCTAAGTATGAGCAACTATTCTTCTTCTATGTAAACTCTAGCCTTAAATAGTAAAAAATTTTTTAGTTATGATGGAAAGTCTCCATTTCTGTAGATTTTTTATTGCAAAATTCATTAAAGACTAATTATTACATTAACTCTCAACAAAAGACAAAAATAATTCTAATTTAATATTAATAGCAAGGAAACTATTGGTTATATATATAGTTGATAGTTTATCAAGTGAATTCAAATTATTGGTGCAATTTTCAAATGAGGAGAAATACTTGATGTGTATAGGTCATAGATTTTGAGCAAAGTGACTGATTTTTTATGGTAATTTTTTACGCGTGACAGCTAATTCTAATGTGACTTACAATTTAAAGTAAGTTTCTAATTTTAATCTTCTGAACAATTAAGAGCAAATTATTAGAGAAATAATAATTTTTATAGATTTTACTAATGACATAGAAAAACATCTTTCCAAAGGGATAGAACAAATGCTAAATTAATAATAAAAAATTAGTACAAAAAATGACTAACATTTTAGATTTAGTGATATTATTTAATTATTGATCCCAGCTTGATAGCAAAATACAGGATACTTGTTTTTAAGTCAAGTGTTGCTCAACAAACTATTGTATTATTGATACATTGGCAATGAATAATGTGGATTTATTCCAATTTTTTTTATATTTTTACTTTTAAGTACACATTGTTTGATAAATTTATGTGAAGTTCATCTTTTATCATTCTAACTTATATTAAAGAAACAGAAAAATAATTTCTGTTTTCTAAAATTAAAAATGCAAAATTAACTATAAAAACCAAACTCTATGACAAGTCTACACTGATACTAGGATAAGGTTTAATTGATTTATTTTTGAGCATTATAAATACTTAAGTAAAGCTCTACTTAAAGTACTTAAAAAGAATTCTTAAGTAAAGCTCCAATATTTTTATTTTTAAATAACTTAAAAATAAAATAAGTTATTTAATACATATTCCTTATATTTTTATGTGTAACCCACAAGAAATTGGTCATCAATGATGATTTCATCAGTACAAATAATAATATTTGATCTTAATAACAAAACCAATAAATTTCAGAATTGTTTTTAAAATATATTTTAAAAACAAACCTTCAAAATTGATATTTTGCTCAAAATCAATAACTATATTAAATATCAATGTTCAAAATTCATATACAGGTAGAATACCCGAACCAACGCCCTATTTGTTTACATTTCGTTTATCTCGCGAAATCTCGCTTTCCTTGGCAAACCAGAATGGACAGATTTGGCGAGGAGGTATGTTCAGTTTCCTACTCGACTAAATATACGTTTAAAATTAATAACGTTTTATGCGACAAATAATAAAGAATAATATTTTGCGCAAATCTAAAAGATTGTTAAGTGTCCGTATTACTTTTCACTTAAAGTGTAGTTTTCATGTATATTGATTCTTATGCTATTGCAATTTTAATTTCAAATTATGATTCAAAATTCAAATACAAAAAGTTATCATTTAAAATTTAAAAAATTAAATATCTACAGAGTAATTTAAAAAAAAAAATACTAAAAATATTTTTCTTTAGAAAGTTTTTATAATCAGTTACAACAAATTTTTAAAGAAAATATTTTTAGTTTATTCTTTTAAATCACTCTTTAGATGCACGAAGCTCAATATTTCCTACAAGGGGTGCTTTAATCTCAGGCACACAAACTACTATCAATGCATTGGGCACGATTACGGTATAAAACTTATTAGGTGGCTTTATCTTTAAAATGAACCCATAATTAGTAAGTATTTTACAACATTCACATGTTGGGTGCAAATATTTTAAAAGGGAACCCTTAATATATTGCTGGCATTTAAGGTATTATTAATATGTTATTTTAGGAGAAAATCCCAAAAATTTAGTTCCATATGTGATCAAATTTGCACGACTTAGAAAATAAAGTAATGTGTCAATGAAACTAAAATATCCTTTATTTATTTATGCCATTAGGTTTAATTAGTATAAAATCCCGTTTTAACATTATTCTATGGATTAGGGTGGCGCAGAGAAACGGGAAATTTTGAAATAACCATAATAAACCAACGAATATTCTGCAAAACATTTTAATGTTGAAAATGTGTTAGTCAAGAGTGGAAAAATACATTTTAAAAATCACTTTTTAAAAATCACATCTGTTAAGTGTTGTCCATTGCGCCTAACACATTTGTTCAATCGATTTTGAAGACTAAGCATTGTGCGACGCAATGTGTACTCCGGGATGTTGACGATGTGTTCTTCGATCTGAGTCTTGAGGTCAGTAAGATTTCTTGGCCTAGTCTGGTACACAACGCTCTTTAGATGTCCCCATAGAAAGAAGTCGCATACTGAGAGGTCTGGAGACCGAGGAGCCCAAGTGACGTTAGCGTTCCTTGAAATTATGCGCTCCCCAAACAAACGTCTCAATGCAGCCATTGACAGATTAGCAGTGTGTGAGGTAGCTCCATCCTGTTGAAACCAGGTTTGCTGAATTTCAATATCTGGAAAAGCATGAAGCCGTGGAGCAAAAAATGTCTCCAGCTTATGAACATAACGTTGAGATGTGACCGTTACAATGGAACCATTTTCATCCTCAAAAAAGTATGGTCCAATCACCCCACGACCAGACACTGCACACCATACAGTAACTTTGGGTCTGTGTAACGGACGTTGGTGAAGTTCCGCGGGATTTTGTTGTGCCCAGTAACGCATGTTCTGCTTATTGACATGTCCATTTAAATGAAAGTGGGCCTCATCAGACATCCAAAGATTTTCAAGGAAGTTTGCGTCGTCATTGATTTTAGTCAGTAGCTGTTGACAAAAAGCTAAGCGTAACTCACCGTCATTAGGTTTTAGAGCTTGAACAATCTGAAGCTTGTAAGGATGAAGTGCAGGCTGTGCAATATTCTTTGCACGCTCCGACGATTAAGTTGTAATGACGAGGCAATTTTTCGTACAGAACGACTCGGACTCCTTTCCACTGCGACTCGCACTGCATCCACGTTTTCTGGGGTTCGAACACTCACTACACGCCCAGGAGGTTTCTTCTTTAAGGCCGAACCAGTCTCTTCAAAATTCCGAACCCATGTTAATATTGCATGTGGAGAAGGAACTCGGCTGCGGGGAGGAATATCATAATGGCGCCGGAACTGTCGTTGTGCAGCTGTTGCACTGTCGCCATTTTTGTAGTACGTTTTCACGGCGACTGCACGCTCCGCTCCGCTGATCCATCTCAACTGAATGTCCGTTACTACTTGACGTCATGACACCTGCCTCCCACTCCTACGAGACTTACAGGTGTACCAACGGCAACTTCAAAATTTCCCGTTTTTCTGCGCCACCCTGTATTACAAAAAATAAAGATTTTCATATAAGTAATTAAACTCCTTTAGCTTACTTACATTGGACTTCGGGATTTGCATCAGAGATTTGATGCATTTTATGAAATTTACAGCCTTAGGAATTTTCAATATTTGCAATGTCTGGAATCAATTGCATCTCTGTAGAGACAAAAAAAAATGTT
>JAPDSC010060659.1:111724-125514 GCA_026290005.1 Latrodectus geometricus
GGACGTAATATATATATATATATATATATATATATATATATATATATATATATATATATATATATATTCAAAATTACAAAATTCATTTGTTGGGTGCAAATACTGTAAAATGCAACCCTGAAGGTACTACAGTCATTTATATAATTATAAGAACGTTTCATTAGAAAATTCCCATAAATGTAGTTCTACATCGCTTTTGCCTGTCTTGAAAACAGTTCAATGTGCCAATAACACAAAAATAGCCTAAATATATTTATAATGTTAGGTTTATTTAGTTTAAAATCTACTTTTTAAATTATTCTATGCATTAACTTTTTTGCACAAAATAAAACTTTTCATAAATAAGTAATTCAAATTGTTAAGCTTACTTGACAGTGTGGACTTCGAGATTTCCATAAGAGATTTAAGGCTTTTAATTAAATTCACAGCTACAGGAGTTATCAAATTTTGCATTGTCTGGAATCACTTGCATCTGTAAAGACAAAAAAAAAAAAGTTATTATGCACATAATTTAACAGTATTTATTACTGGAGTTCTTTGATCTCAGACACACATACCGCAGTATGTATGCATTGAGCATAATTACTTATAATATTTCATAAGAGATTTTTTACTTTAAACTGAAACCATAGCTAAGGATTACTTTGCAACAACTACACGTTCGGCGCAAATATTGTAAAATGCAAAACTTAAGGCACTGCAGGCATTATTATAAAAATGCTATTTTAGGAGAAAATCCCCATAAATGTAGTTCTGCATCACTTTTACCAGCCTGGAATAGAGTGCAATGTGCCAATAAAACAAAAATATCTTAAATATATTTAAACTATTAGGTTTATTTAGTATAAAATCGACATTTTAAAGTATTCTATGAATTCATTTTATAACACAAAATAAAATTTTTTTATTAATATGTAATAAAATTTGTTAAGCTTACTTACAGTGGACTTCAAGATTTCCATCAAAGATTTGATGCATTTTATGAAATTTAGACATCGGGATAGTCAGTTTTTGCAATGTCTGAAATCAATGGCATCTTTAAAGACTGAAAAAAAATTCTAAAATTATTATGCACATACTTTAATAACATTTCCTAGAGGAGGTGCTTTAATCTGAGACACACATACCATTACACACTACTGGCCATTAAAATTGCTACACCAGGAAGAAATGCAGATAACAAAATGATATTTATTGGAAAAATATATTATACTAGAAATAACAAGTGATTAAATTTTCAAAAAATTTAACTGGATAGATCCTGAAAAATCAGTACCCAGAATAACCACCTCTGGCAGTAATAACAGCAGTTATACGCCTGGGCATTGAGTCAAACAGGGATTGGATTGCATGTACAGGTACAGATGCCCATGCAGCTTCAACACGATGCCACAGTTCATCAACCGTAGTGACTGGCGTTTGGTGACGAGCCAGTCGCTCGGCAACCATTGACCAGACGTTTTCTATTGGTGAAAGATCTGGAGAATGTGCTGGCCAGGGCAACAGCCGAACATGTTTCGTATCAAGAAAGGTCCGTACAATACCGGCAACATGCAGTCCGGCATTATCCTAGTGAAACGTAGGGTTTTGCAGGGCTCGAATAAAGGGTAGAGCCATGGGTCGTAACACACCAGAAATGTAACGTGAACTGTTCAAAGTCAATGCGAACAAGAGGTGACCGAGACGTGTATCCAATGGCACCCCATACCATCACGCCAGGTGATGGGCCAGTATGACGATGACGAATGCACGCTGCCAGTGTGCGTTCACCACGATGCCGCCAAACACGGATGCGACCATCATGATGCTGTAAACAGAATCTGGATTCATCTGAAAAGATGACGTCTCAACATTTGTGCGCCCAGGTTCGTCGTTGATCACACCATTGAAGGCGCTCTTGTCTATGACGCAGCGTCAAGGGAAGCAGCAGCCATGGTCTCCGAGCGGAGAGTCCATGCTGCTGCAGGCGTCGTCGAACTGTTCGTGCAGACACTTGTTGTCTTCCAAACGACGAACCGTTTCTTGACTCACGGCTCGTGACGTGGTTGCACGTTCCATTACGGCCATGCGGATAATATGCCTGTCTTCTCGGCTGCTAGTGATAGGTGGCCGTTGAGGTACCGCATGGCGTTCCGTATTACCGTCCTGAACCTATCCATTCCATATTCTGCTTACAGTCATTGGATCTCGACCGACGCGAGCAGCAATACTGCGATAAGATAAACCGCAATCCCGATACGCTACAATTCGACCTTTATCAAAGTCAGAAACGTGCTGGTACGCATTTCTTCTTCTTACACGAGGCATCACAACAACTTTTCACCAGGCAACAACGTTCAAATGCAATTTGTGTATGAGGAACCGGCTGAAGAATTCCCTCATTTAAACACAATGTAGGTGTCGCTACTGGCGCCTGCTTTGTCTGAATGCGCTGAAAGGCTAATCATTTGCATATCACGGCACCTTCTTCCTTTCGTATAAATTTCACGTCTGTAGCATGTCGCCTTCTTGGTGTAGCAATTTTAATGGCCAGTAGTGTATAAATACATTAGGCATGATTTCTGTATAAAATGTATTAGATGCATTATCTTTTAGATGAACCGATAACTTGGGAGTATTTTGCAATTTTCATAGGTGGGATGCAAATAATGCAAAAGTCACCCTTCAAGGTACTATCGATAATTATATTATTATAAAAATGTTATTTTAGGGGAAAATCGCCACAGATTAAATATTAATTTAGTATTGAAAACTGCTATTTTCACTTAGGCTTGATTTATTGTATTTTAAAGGAAAGAATTATAGAATTATTACAGCAAAAAAATCATGAAAATTGTATTTTTAATAGACACTGATAAAGAAAATAAATATGCAATAATTGATTCATTAGAACTGGAAAAGAAAAAAATTAATAAAATTTAGCAGAGAGTTAATAAAATATAATTCAGGGTCCAAAGCACTCTAAGGTTCGATATGTAGCTATTTCAATACTTGATTGCATCTTGTTCAAGGTATTTTGATGCTAAGATAAATAATGAAATTAGAGGTAAATCCGTTTTTATTTTCTGCATGCACATACCCCAGATGTTTGCCTGAAAATTTACTTTCCTGTGACGCGTTACTAAGACGCAATCAAAATGTAAATATGTACTAGGAAAAGTTACCTGCATTTGATTTTGAATGTATTTCTTTCCCAAATAATGTTTTGATTTCGAAATAAATTCATAAATTACATTAACTCTTTCTTGGAAGAAGAAGGATCTTATAGATTTTAAGAGTTCTTTGCTAATAGATTTTAGAACATAATGTCGACCTGCGCTTTCCTCACTGCTGTGAAAAATATTCTAAAAAGAATTTGCAAATATTTAAATTTTCATGTTCTATCAGTTCTCAAAAATTCAATAGGCAGCTTATGATATTTTACTAAAGCATATATAACCTTAATTGAAAAATGTTTAAAATCCTGAGAAAATTTCTGCTTTTACTACAATTTGGAATAATTGTTGCTTTCATGAAACCGTGATCCATCTGGTATGTTGAGAGTATATTCCTTAATTTGATACTGACCCCTATTAAAAAGCAAGAAAACTGATTTTTTATTTTAGTATGAATTATATGAAAGAAAAGCGTAAATAATTTGCAATATATATATATATATATAGATATATAAATATTTAAATATATATATATATATATATATATATATATATATATATATATATATATATATATATATATATGCTGATTATTTGTTTCTACAAATATTCCCTAAACGACGCTAAAACTATGAAATTTCCTACAATAACCAGCATCATTATGAGGCACATCCGAGATGTGCAACGAGAACTGTGTGAACTAATGTTGGAACACGATAATTGAAAAACCTTCGATGGCATTCTAGTATTTTGTTAAAAGAAATGGGAGGGGTGAAACACATGTTGTTTTACCCCTTCTCCTTCTATAAAAATTTTAATTTTTCTATTAGAGTGTTCTTTTTAATAAGAAGCATAAATTTAGAAGCCGGAGATCCGGCAGTTTCTGATCAGGATTCGTTGCACGGCGCATCTCAATAGCGTCTCGGAATTGGACTTTTTTTTTTTTTTTTGTATATTTGTACATGTGGCGAGATCCGATGAAAATGAATGCGAGGAGAGAAACACATTTCTCTTTGATGAAATTCCTGTAAATTGTTAATGGATCCTGCGACGAGAAGTTATATATTTTTTTATGATGTCATATGAAGCGTGTATATAGATGTTAGAGGCCCGAAATCTTTTTTTTTTCGGTTACTGGTTGCTGTTGTGGCCCGCTTCTAATTATTTTTTTAGATAATTGAAAACATCTCATACTCTGAAGCATTCAATGAAATTATCGATGCAATTACAATGGTTCATGAAGATCGAAACGTTTCTTTTCTTGCCAAGTCTTGTATCGTGTTTCCGTGATGGCATTGAATGGTGTGACAGAAAACACATACACACATTTCACATTCATTCATCTCGATTTTGCAAGGTTGGATTTGTTTGCTGCTCATTTCTACATGAAGGAACGAAGAATTTAGAAATTTTGGATCATCGGAAGGAAGATGTTTTCTATCCTTCGATGATGATATCGCACCAGATAAAGTTTTCAAGGATGGTTATTTGTGTGTTTTAAAATAAATGGGACGCGAGACAGTATACATATATATATATATATATATATATATATATATATATATATATATATATATATATATATATATATTTACAAGTCGTTGTTAAATACTCTAAGCCCTAAAGATCTGTCATGCCGATTATTACGTCCCATCCATTCTCACATAATAGAACTTCTTTATAAAAATTTTCTAGGAAATCATTTAAATATTTTCTATCCATTACGAAGAATTCATCGGCTTCTTCCAATTCACTTTTACGTTTCTTCGTATAATAGTTTCTGTTTGGCACGATTATAGTTGTTTTCTTCTGATCCTGTAGTGAAATTATATCGATTTGTTCTGGATCAAAGCAATTCTTTCTGTCAATGTTCCATTCAAAACTGAAAACCTAATTGATGTTATTTTGAGACGACATCGAGAGAGAGAGAGATTCTGGACGTTCGAACATAGGAAAGAAGTGTCGTTTAAGCTGCATTTATATACCTGCTGCCACAATAAATAATTAAAAGTATTTTTTTAACTAGCGCATGCGTCTCGTATCCATCTATATGTATATTACAGCATGCTATCGATTTCAAGGATGGTTATTCGTATGTCATAAGAATTTTACTGGAAACGGGTTTCACGTTCCAAGTACGATGATGAAATTCTATTGCGCATCTATTGTATAGTTTCGTGCGTGAAATGCATTCTCTTCGTCCTGATGTTTTTTGTTCTTCTTATGATCCATACATGTCGACGAAGATATAGATGTTGAGTAAAGATACTAATAAAAAATCTTTTGCTTTCGTCATTCTAAATGAAATGTGTTATAATTCCCATTCGTCACGCTTCGATTTTTTTTCTGAAAATACAATATCCAGTGTCATGAAATTTTTATTTCAACATCTGTGGAATGGCGTCTCCTCCGAGATGTAACGAGGACTGTACAATTTATATAATGTGGAATGCGAAGTGCACGAAAAAAATTGGCCATCCTTCGATGAAAAAATACGATTTTTTTCTCCTGTAATAAAATTTTTTATTAAAGAATGCATGAAATGAGAGACGAAACACCCTTCAACAGAAATCTCGATTTTACATATGTGAGTTTTGTTTTATTTTAATATGAAGGATGAATATGGTAATAAAGTAAATATCAGAAATATTTTGACTCGTTATAATTCACACGCTTCGATGTAAATTTCTGTAATACAGAACCCAGCTTCTTGGAATATTTTTTACATATCCGTCTACATGGGGCGTCATCCAATGAAATTAAAAAAAAAAAAAATGGAATGCGAGGTTCTAGAAAAACGCATTTCCCTTCGATGGAATTCTTGATTCCTGTAACATGTTACAGGTTTATATTTTTTAGTGTCTTATTATTTATGAAGCATGGATATAGAAACTTGATGTTGGTGATTATCGCAAGGAAATAGAAGTTGGCATTCTAACCCGGAATCATTTTGATCTATCAGCTGATTTCAATTTTAATGCTAATTGAGAGCATATACGCTAAAGTCATTCGTATAAAATATTTTCGAATGACTTTAGCATACTTTCTTAAGATTTTTAATGAAATGTTTTCTTTTATAGATTATAAAAATAAGGGGAAAAATATCTACAAAATTTCCATCTAGATTTCCTTTGTTGGAAGCACGCAGTGAAAATTGCAATGAATGCTTAAGAAGTTGAATGAGAATATGACATAATGAACTGTGGATATTCATATTTTAGTTGCTTCACAAATTTAAACATAAATAATTTGAACTTTTTTTACAACACAATTTTTTCATTGAAGAAGTTAATAAATTTACACCAATAAAACTTTCTGACTCTTGTGGAGACCTATTTCAAAACAAATTCAGTTTGTTTAAACGATTCAACAATTTATTTTGATTCAAAAGTTTTACATTGTGGTAAATTTTAATTTTAAATAAAATTAATGTTTAAAGAATTGAAGATACATTTTTTGTGTTCCTTCTTTTTAATTCTTTGTTCTTTCTTTTGTGCATTTGATTACAAAAAATTCACTACAATTACTGCATTCTTGATGTAAATGAAAAACATTTTGGCATGCATTATTATAAAATTTTCAATATTTATAGCAAGTACTTAGTTTTTTTTTAAACTTTAAAAATTTATTTTAGTTGTTTATTTTATAATTCTTTTTAAATAAAGTGCGCCTGAGGCTTGAGCGGCTGCCAGGCGCGTCGGCAGATGGTGGATAGCCGAACATCCTGTAGCGATGACAGGATAACCTCTGAATAACAAATAGGAGGTCGCGAACCAACTTCCGTAACCCAGGTGTTATACGATCCGTGCCTTGGGTGAATGGCACTGCGGTTATAGTGTTTTAACGGAGCCGCTAGTGCGACTGGCGAACATCTAGAGTATTTTGCCTTACCCAGCATCTCAGGCAATACTAGGCGGACCTTTTCTGTTCCCGAGCCTTTCTTTTGAGTTAATTTATGGCTGACAAAGACAAAAACTTAACTTATATTACTGCTTCTGCAGGTAAAAAACCCGAAGTAGGCCATTCTGTTGAAGAAATGGATACTAAGGGAAAACCAACTGAAGGAGAAGAAATGGACCCCTCTTCAAAAGAGGTAGAAATGACCTCTACGACATCAACATCCCAAGAGGGGCAGGAAGCCATTAGTAGCATGACTGCCTCCATGGAGGGAATTAAACTCAAAAAGAGACTTTCTGGAGCACAAAGAAAGAAACTCATTAAAGAGAAAAAAATCGCTGAGGGCACTTGGGTAGAAAAACCCAAGCAAAAACAAGGCAAGAAAAGATCATGTCCAAGGATGTTACAAGACACTGCCTCTAAGACTGCCCTAAAAGGATCTGAAGGTACTACCTATAAGGAGACTTTGATGGCGGTCAAAACGGCGGTGATTCTTGAGGGACATCCTTCAAAGCGGTTATCAGATGAACAGGCCTCAGACCTGGAGTTGTTGATAATTAATAAAATCACAAGAAATGATAAGGGCTTCGCCCCCACTTTTCTTTCTGGCAGACTAGATAATGGGGCACCTATTATCAATTATTCAGATCTGGAGAGCTCTAAGTGGCTGGAACAGACTGTCAATGAAATAAACCCCTGGCAGGAGCAAACTCTTCTGGTGGGTGAGGCAAGGAAACTTGTCAGAACCACTAAAATCATTGCTAAACTGCCAAAAGTCTGCAGCAAACTGGAGCCCAAAGAGCTCTTGAGGAAAATCGAGGCACAAAATGGAGGGCTTACCTCTACCGACTGGAATATACCCCATCGGAAGAATGAACCATCAGGACAGACCATCGTCCTTAGCGTGCCTGAAATGGATGCGGCTACACTTGGGAGAAGGGGATATAAATTTTATATTGGACTTCACCATGTTCAAGCCAAAGTCCTTGACAAACCTTCAAAAACTGATGGGGGTGAAGGTTCTTCAAGCCAACATCCACCACAGTAGAAGTGGCACCACAAACCTCGCTAAGAATTTTCTTGGTGAGGATTTTCACCTGGCCCTGATTGAAGAACCCTGGCTTATCAGGGGTAGAGTCAGTGGCCTTCAAGGAACAAAAGGTAAGCTCATTTATGATCTTAACAGTGAAGCTAGAGCCTGCATCCTTATAGATAAAGATATTGAGGTTTTACCTCTAACCGAGTTTATTCATAGGGACCTAACAGCAGTGAAAGTCAGACTCTAGAGGGAAAAGATAGAGAAATTGTTTTTGACTCTGTCTACTTACCCTATGAAGAGAAGGCTCCTCCTGATCCAACACTGCACAAACTCTTGCAGTTTTGTGCAGAACACAAATTGCAGGCAGTCCTTGGGCTACACTGCAACTCTCATCATATCGTCTGGGGCAGCTCAGACACGAACAAAAGAGGTGAGTGTCTTTGGGAATTTATTCTTAACTATCGTTTGGACATTTTAAACAAAGGCAACGATCCGACTTTTATAACTTCTAATCGATCTGAAGTAATCGACATTACTTTAGCAACACCGGCTATTAGTAAAAATATCACGAAATGGAAAGTTGATGGAAGACCATCGGGTTCAGACCATCAAAACATCCACTTCGAAATAAACTCCAGTTTAAATATTGACCGCCGCTTCTGGGACTCCATGAGGACCAATTGGAAGAATTTCAAAAAGGATATCATGGGGCTAACTGAACTGGGAGGAAATTATATTAGAGACAATTATGATCTAGAAGTCACAGCAGAAACTCTGCAGAGTGAAATTCTAGGCTCATACAATAAAAATTGCCCAATGCGTACCAAAAGAGCAAAGCCACAGTGTCCTTGGTGGAATAACTCTTTTGAAACTGAAAGGGCAAATGTTAGAAAACTTTTTAACAAAGCAAAGAAATATGGTGAATGGGACAACTACAAGGGAGCACTCACTAACTATAACAAAAATGTTAGGAAAAGCAAACAAGAATCCTGGAGAAAGTTCTGTGAAGAGGTGAATTCAATCTCTGAAGGAGCTAGACTCCAAAGAATCCTTAGAAGGGTTGAACTTATAATGGTTGGAAACTTAAAGGATGAGGATGGCAAATTTGCTAGTACCGGAAAAGAAGTAATGGAAGTTATGGCCAAAACTCACTTTCCAGGAGCCATTGATATTGATAGCAACGAAGGGCAGCATTTCATTGGTTCTGTAAAAAGAATTCAAATAAATCAATGGACCAATGCTAAGAGCATTATCAATCATGATAAAGTGAGGTGGGCTATTTCCACCTTCAAACCTCTCAAGAGTCCTGGACCTGACGGAATGATGCCTGTAATGATCCAGAAGGCAGGGGATCTTATTATCCCTGTGCTAACTATAATATACAGAGCTAGCTTAGCACTGGGATGTATTCCAAAGCTATGTCAAAAGACTAGGATTGTTTTCATTTCTAAACCTAGAAAAAACTATGACCAGGCTAAGTCTTTTAGGCCAATAAGCTTATCTTCATTCTTTATCAAAATTATGGAGAAAATCATTGATAGGCACATCAGAGATTACCTGGGTAGTAATAGTCCCTTGCATAACCTACAGTTTGCCTACCAACCTGGCAAATCTACAGAGACAGCGTTACACAAGATTGTATCTAAGATTGAGGACACCCTGGAGAGAAAGGAAATTGCCTTAGCCACTTTCCTAGATATCCAAGGTGCATTTGATAACACCTCTCATCTATCCATCCTTAATGCCTTAAGGGATACAGGGATTGAACATGCAATTTGCTCATGGACTAGGACCCTGCTTTCGGATAGAACTATACAAATGAAAATCTTCAATGAGACATTTGAAAAGAAGACAACCAGAGGCTGTCCACAAGGTGTATTATTATCATTACTTTGGAATCTGGTTGTAAATAGCCTATTAAACATCTTAATTCTATAGGTTACTATACCCAGGGGTATGCTGATGATATTGTCATACTCATCCTTGGTAAAGACTTTAACATAACTTGTCAACTAATGCAAAATGCTCTAAGTTATGTAGGCAAATGGTGTAAGGAAAGGACTCTGGACATAAATCCACAGAAGACCAACCTTATACCATTCACAAGAAAAATAAAAAGGGAGGGATTCTTTATTCCAAAACTTTTTGAGGGTGAAATCAACGTTGCTTCTGAGGTGAAATTTCTGGGCTTAATTCTAGACCAAAAACTCACCTGGAATAAACATGTTGACTACAAAACCAATCAGGCAAAAAAATGCATTATAACATGCAGACGCATCTTGGTAAAAGCTGGGGTCTACAGCCAAAAATGATGTTTTGGATGTACACAGCAATTGTCAGGCCTACTTTTACATATGCATCTGTGATATGGTGATGTAAGGTGGAACAGAAAACTGTGAAGGACAAGCTAGGAAGTCTGCAAAGAATGGCCTGCTTGTGTATCCCAGGTGCAATGTCTACAGCAACTACCAGAGCACTAGAGGCAATTCTGGACCTGACTCCACTAAATATCATCATATGCAGCGCTGCCAGAATAGCTGCGTATAGAATGAAATTGCAAAATCAGTGGTGTGATAAGCCCTCTTCTGAAGGTCATACTACTATTACCAAAAAAATCAACCACCCAACTCTCCAAATGCCTTCAGACAGCATGGAAAGAACATACGTGTTTGAAAAACCATTCGAGGTAGTTTTTCCTACCAGGGAAGAATGGAAAAATAGCACGATTGAAATAAAAAGCAATGATCTTATCTGGTTTACTGATGGATAAAAAAAAGGCAACCTCTCAGGACTGGGGGTCTGTGGCGTGGCACCAAGATTCAGTCTTTATAAAGGGCTTGGGGAACAGGCCACTGTCTTTCAGACGGAGGTTCTTGCTATCACCAACTGTCTGCAGATAAATTTAAAGAAGGGCTACCAAGGTAAGCGTATTCTTATTTTCAGCGACAGTCAAGCTGCATTGATGGCTCTTTACTCATTCCAAGTCAAATCAAAAATTGTAATGGAATGTAAAAATCTCCTTAAAGAACTGGCAAATGGGAATAAAATTGTTCTTATTTGGGTGCTAGGGCATATAAGAATAGAAGGTAATGAAAGAGCTGATGAACTTGCAAAACAGGGATCCTCTTTCAATCCAATAGGAATGGAACCCTTTTGTGGGATCAACATGAAGACTACAAGGAAGGCCAATCAAAAATGGGAAAAACAGGAGATGAACAAAGTTTGGCGTGACTCTCCTGGACAGAAACATGCAAAAAGTATGATTTTCAACTCATCTGAGAAAATTGCATCTGAAATTCTTAGACTCCCAAGATTGAAGACTCAAGCAATTGTAGGCTTCATTACTAGGCACTATCATTTCAGGAAACACCTTCATACAATGGGACTTTTTAAACAGAAACCAATTTGTAGGAAATGCCACGCAGGGGTAGAATCAGCTCATCATATCCTATATGAGTGTGATGCTCTTGCCCTTACAAAGATTCACTACTCTAGGTAATCCATATCCTAAAGAGTTACAGCTTAACTCCATTTAGGGCATATCAGACTTTATAAACAAAGTAGGTGACCCAAGACAATGGAACTAGGAAAAAAATTGGGCTTGGAGCATGGTACAAAATGCAACAATGCAGAGGTGCCACATATCTGATAAGCTCAAGAAGAAGAAGAAGAAATAAAGCGCGAATAGTTAAAGGTTATTGAAAAAGTTTCATATATTTTTTTTAAAAAAATCAATTTTGTTTTCTTAATTAGCCTTATATTCGTCTAATATAATACATGTTAATTATTACTATTATGTGTATTATATATCATTTCCAATTTATAATTTTAAAAAAATAATAGTTTCTAAATTTTGGAATGGATCTTCATAGGAATGTATAGATTTCCAATTTCATAAAATTTAATTCTGTAATGCTGGTAGAAGTCGTAAGTATAGCCATGTTAATTTTTTGAAGGCATTTTTTAATGAACGAAATCAAATTATTCAGTGTTAATCAGCATATGGTAAAACTGTTTGATAATTTATTCAAGTCTGATTCACATTCAAAACAGAAAAACTAAACTAACCAATTTTAAATTTGAGTCCTTTTTGATCGACTGCTTTTCGAATTCCTGAAAGAGATAAAACTTAAATGTTCGAATGAATTTTATTATATATATTTATAGATATTATATAATTTTATAGGATAAATGTTGTCCTTTCCAACGACACCTATTTCTAAATGCTTGTTCTGTTGGCCGTATACTTTTCTGAGCAGTTCCGTAAAGAAAGCTCTTCATTTCATTGCATTCGATATCATTGTGGGATCCCAGTACTTGTACTGGCAGTCTAGTACAGGCAGCCAATGGGCCACTGGTTGTGTCCTATTTAAAAGGCCTTCGAAGTGCCTTTTATGAAAAAGTACAATGTTAAAGCACGTGTTACGTGTTGTTTTCTGACATTCAATACATTTTTGTTCTGATCTAGTCTTCAACTTTTAAAAGTTGAAAACTTTTGATCATGAGTTTTCTTATTGTTTAGCCGGCCTCCCTACTTCACCATCAATGATAGAGGAAGTTAAAATAAGTTAACACCAAACAACTCCCCTGTACCAAACCCAAGGAGGGTTTTACCAGTTAGATGGGAGTTGATGGAGGGAGAAGAATCAAAGACCGTTTCCTTACTCATCTTGGTCAAGAAAACCTAAATCATCATGGATACCCTCGTTGGTTTCATAATCATCTGGGGTGATCAGTTCTCTGTGGTCGAGAAGGAAGTTTATGAGTGCAATCAACTTAGTTGTGGCATAAGGGTTAGTGGTGATGTTTTTAGTCCAATCTTTGATAAGGTGGGTGCTTGGCGTGGTGAAGTGCCACAAGCTGGTGATCGGGCAAGCAGTAGAATAGTGGAATGGGTTCCCTATTCCTCCTCAAGCGCAATAGTCGCTGGAAAGGATTCCAATTCTGTGTAGGTACGTTGGAAAGGGAGCATGTCCGGTGACAAACAGTATGACTTGGCGTGGCCAGCATTGATGTTTAAGGTCAACTTTTGGAAGAATATCATGCACAAGACGTCCTGTTGATGCTTTGTCCCATAGCATTTGCCAGTTTTGCATGACCTCGAGAGATGCGAGCCTTCTAAAGTGTGAGCGTGGAGCTGGGAGTGGGTTACTTGGGACCTCAAGAAAAGTAGCTTCTTTGGCCAGACCATCAGCAAGCTCATTTCCTATGATGCCAACATGTGCTTTAACCCAATTTAGTTTAACATTTGGCATGGGGTTAAGTTCTTCCTGAATGTTCCTGGCTATCGGTCTTGTGGTTCCCGGGTTGCCAACGGCCATCAGCCCAGACAGACTATCAGACCAGATGATGCAGTCGTTGTTTTGAAATTGTGCTCATTTGGTGGCATGCAAAATTGCAAGAAGTTCAGCCTGAAAGACAGTGTTTTGATCATTCAGTCTGAATTTTTCTGTGTGTGTGATGGTATCATTGACTTGAAATATCATGGAATGAGATGCTATTTTGGTCAACCAAACTAGTGTAAACTCCCACCCCCACGGTCAATTACTTGCGTAACAGGGTGAGTGCTGTTTTAAATGTGAGGGTGGCAAAAGCTTCTACTAAATTTTCATCCTTGTTTGTAAACATCAACCCCCCCCCAAATTCATTCATGAGATTTTGTATAAAAAATATATTTGTTTCCTTCAAACTGTTTAGTT
>JAPDSC010060659.1:144906-157617 GCA_026290005.1 Latrodectus geometricus
TTTTTTTCATGGGATACAATACACTTAGCTTATACCACAAGAAAATAATTTTCCATGAAAAAAGCAGTTTGATTCACTTCAAAGTTTAATTCACTTCGCTTCACATATATAAGGCAAAACAATCCATTAAACGACATATTATTGGTTGAGATTATTTTCGCAGAATTCCCACTATTCCGAATTTATTTCTAAAATTACCAAGTAAATTCCCTTGCATCAGAACTCTCTAAAATTTTACATTTTAGCATCAAGGCATGAGTTATTTTATTGTTTAAATTAATTAAAAACGGTTCACATGTATAAGACAAAACAATCCATAAAACGAATATGATTGGTTGAGATTATTTTCACAAAACTCCCACTATTCTGAATTTATTTCTAAAATTCCCGAGTAAATTCCCTTGCAACATAACTCTCAAAATTTTACATCTTAGCATCAAGCATAAGCAATACTGTTTAAATTAATTAAAAACGCTGTCATCAAAATTTCGATATAAAACATAATCTATGTTTTAACTGTTTCTACACCATACAAACTACAAAGGATCATTTAAAAGTAAGTTGGAAAATTTCAAGGGAAAAATAAAATTAGCTTTTTCCACATTCTTTGATAATTTTTTTTTTTTTTTACTTCTATGACGTACTTTAAAAAGTTCTTTACCTTTCCCCTCATGATTTCAATGTACTACAACTACGTAATAATAAGATAACTCTCATAATCATAATTGCAAAGTCCTCTGCAACTTGTTCGCGTATTCAAAATGTCTTTCAACCCGCGTGTATTTTGAACAGCATTTTGTTTTTTACTTTTTCAGGAAAAATTTACTGGTTCGCAATTACATCGATAAGATATTGGTGCGGTAACTCAATTCGTGATCAGTTTTTTTTATCCCAAGTTATGTAACACATAAAATAGTTTCGAAATTTCACCGCATATTAAATTGCAATTTTCGAATACAAACTAAATCAATCTGCTTAATAAACATGTTTCGGGAAAAATAATTTTTAAAAACATTATTTATCATATATTTTTTTAGAAAAATATTAATATTTTTTTGTAATTATAAATTAATTTAACAAAATCACAATTCAAAATTAATTCAAAATTTCCAAAATTAACGTTATTCTCTCGTTTGGTATACCAAATTTTTAATAATGTTTGTTGCAGCAAAAAATATATTATTTGAAAATTTACAATGCACGGTATTGTCATTTATTTTTATGAAAAATATTATTTTAAATTCTTGAAAACATGATTAAATTTAAATCTACAATGTATTTAAATTATCAAAAGTTTATCGATCACATTTTGCTTTAAGTGAATTTAATAAAATATTTCTAAAATAAAAATAAGCCTTTATTTTTAATGAATATATTAATTTTGCTTATATTTAGTATACATACTACATAATCTAACAACTAAAACTACTAAACCACTTTTTTAATTTACAACCAAATGATTATGTATATAATATATAGCAAAGGATTTTTTTTTTTTTTTTTACCAAAGAAAGACTTCTTTTTCCTCTAATAATACTCTTTTTACTACTGAAAAAGAGGAAAGGTGTTATCAAACCATACCAAATGAAACATAAAATTTGGTATAAAAATTTTACCTTCAAGGTCACAAATAATTGTTAAATCTAAGATTTATATATACTTTCAGAAGATTCAGTTCGAGGGGTAAATTGGATTTTTCATTCAAAGAAAATGGTAAAAGGTATTAATCCGGTGAGATTATGTATGTAATAACAGGTGATTATACATAATTTTCAGTAAACTCGGTAAATGTGATAAATTGTTGAATATTTATCACTTTTCCGGTAGTCTAAAAGAAGGTACCGGGTGATCTAAAAGAAACTTCCCTTATATATGAGACCTTAGTGGCCCAATAGTTCAACCAATCGAAATGAAAGATTAGATATAGTTATTGGAGTGTATGGGATACAGACTGTGATGATTTAAAACAATAAACCTTTCATAATTACGGTTACAGTGACGAAATTTTTGAATAGTAACACTCACTTTTTTAATGCGCCAATTGTTCAGAACACGAAAAAAACCTTAAATTGGGTTAGAACGAGTAACGTATGATGTAAATTAGTGCTGTTAAACATTTGCAAAGAAGGGCTTCGTAAAGAACCAATCACTATCAAATGAAAGGTGTAGTCATGCATTTTGTGTAATTCACTGGGATACTTAGAAGCACCCATTACAGAACACTCTTGTAAAGCACTGCTTGTGATGGGAAGATTGTTTCTCCGTGTTCGTTTTAATCCGTCTCGTTTGGTAAGAAAAAGATGACACTTTCAGGGAAACGACAAGGTGAAATGATAAAGCTGTTTTAGCTGAGAGGAGAAAATGCTGCTGAAGCGGTACGAGTCTATAGTTGAAATCATAAGCTAAGATGAGACTCCATGTTCCATAAAAAGTGCGCGTAATTTGGTGAAGACATTTGAAATAATGGGGTGCACGCATGATAAACCGAGATTCTGACTACCCCGAGTTCCTGTTGAATGTTGTTATGGGAGTGCATAATACAATTACTACAGGTCCAACAGAAAGAAGTGTTTTCGTGCAATTTTGATCTACCGAAAGTTCTCCAAATTCTGCGCACTGTTCTGCGAAATTTTCCTTATCGATTGTATCACGTACAGCATTATTATCTGGAGACAACAAAAAACGTGTTGACTTTGCGAATTTTTTTCATCATCAGATATTATGACGATAACAGGTGTCCGTTGCGGATTTTAAGGACGGATGAGGCACATTTCACTCTGACTGTGAACGTAAACACCAAGAACTTCGTTCATTGGGTGGAAGAAAGCCCTCATGGTGCCTTTATACGACAGATATGTAACTGTGTGGTGGGGAGCGTTCATTCTGGTTCTTTACTTCTGCGAAGAAATCACATCCAATGGTACGCAAAGGTGATCCATCACAAGTTCTCAGTATAAAACAATGTTGGAGAATTACGTAGTTCCAGATTTGCAACAGCGATATATCATTAAAGACGTTGTATGGATACAAGACAGTGCTTCTCCACACATTTTCAGTAGTGTTCGACAATACTTTGATAATAGAGTCATAACATGTACCTTTGCAGTTTAGTACCGACCTCACTCTGATGGATTTCCGGTTCTTGAGTAATCTGAAATCTAAGGTATACACATCAATTCCCCGAAATTTGCCTGACTTGAAAGATGCCATTGAACATTCTGTAAATTCCACATGCCATGACATGTTCTTCATTGTTATCAACAATCTCCTGCATACAATGCGTTATCGTCTCCAAAAGTGGCCATATTCAAAACTTGAATAATTCGAATAAATGTCTATTCCCTCTCCTCTCTTTTATTGGCATTGTTCTTTACCATGTTCTTCTTTGCAAATGTTTTACACAAACAATTCTCGTCATACGTGTCATGTTCAAACGCCATCCATGCTCTGATCAATTTGCGCATGAAACAAGGGGGTGCATTTGAAAAGTGGTACTATTCGAAAATTTTGAAATTCTGACAGTAATTGTGAGAGTTTATTGTTTTGAATCACATCAGAATCTGTAATATCATACATACAAATAAAAATATCTAAACTTTCATTTCAATTGGCTGAACGAATCGTTATAGATAGTTTTTATGCCTTGTTATACCTAAAAGATCTTGAAAAACAAAACAATTTAGATTATTGAATTCATAAAAAGCAGTTGGATGTCAAATCAAACTAAACCAATATTCTAGGAATGTTTGTATTTATATTTACCTGCAAGTTTACTCATTTAGACATATTATATTGTTATGACATATATTTATACAATTACACAGTTCTTCAAATTTCTTACCTTTGCACTCATCAGATTTGCACACTGCTTTGTAAACTCATCATTAACATCGTTAAAAAAGATGATTTTATAACAATACCTCAAATTGATAAATCTGGAAAATCTTCAAGAAAAATAAATTTTTCTTCACAAATTATGAATTGATTTCTGGTATACCTCTTGGAAAATTTTTATTGTTTAGTTTCTAAAATGTAAATGTCTCAGTTTGGAACTTCTAATATCAAGTCTAATAAATATTGTGGGTCATTTCTTACAACTCGTACTTCTTGTTACTTTTATGATACTTGGCGAAACCCGGTCCATCCGGGACTGGGCGAATAAAGTCAGAAAGAGCGTCTTCCGTTTTTGAACAGAGAACTCTCATTCGAAGAGGGAATTACGAATTTGGCTCATAGATGGCAGCACCCCCATCTGGGTCTTCCAATTTAGAGATCGAAGCCGGGGAAAATCCATTGCTGTCTCTAACCATCCCTAGAGGAATTAATTTGGATTGGGAACATAGAGGACATTGTGACCCGACATATTTTACGTGCCCTGTTGCTATTAGTGAACACGACGGTTCTTTGACTAAGACGGGATTCGAACTCACTACCTACTGGAAACAAGTAGGATGCTTTAACCAACCAGGCCACCATGGCTTTTTTTGTACTTTTTTTTTTTTTTTAAATTTAAGATTTGAAACTTTCAACCTTTATTTTGCTTGTGATTCCCAGCTTTCTTTAGCACATTTTTCTATATTTTCTTACCTGTTAAAACACATCTGTCTGGTTAAAATGAAACATTTATTCAAATTCTTGATCTTAAATTTAATTGAATATAAACAGTTATTTAGCAATGCATCGTAAATTTTCACATTACAGTGTCTTCCTATTCAAATGTTGGTTTTATCAGAAGTGCTGCTAAATATTTCTGCCAAGGCATGAATTTTTTCAGTTGTTTTAAAATATTTGAGGAATCATTTGGGGAAAAAAATATTTTCAAATCTACTTTTAAAGATATCCAAAAAATTGCTTCATAAGGATATCTTCAGGAAACTTGAGGAAACGGTATGTTTATCATAATTTGTGCAAAATATATTCATTCAGGACATTTACTAGTTTTATTGCTTTGCAACCAAGAACTTATCATATTTCCTTGATTTGTTCCCAGAACTGAATTTGGAGTCTGGGTGTGTCAACATTTCTCATGTTCAATTTTTAAATCCAGCCACAAGCTTTTTTCACAATCTGACTTCAATTTAAATTTGAAGTATACTGGGAACCCATTTATTAAAAAAACATTCATTGAAATGGTACACAATTCTTACGCATTTTCTTTCAGAGATTTTTATTGTACAAATTTCGTCACGGATGCCACTGTGGTCTAGCTGTTTAGGGAAGGTAATGAGTTTGAATCCCGATTTATCTGAAGATCCATCGTGTTCACTAATGGTGATTGCGCCAAGAAAAACATGTCCTCCATATTCCGATTCCAAATTAATACCTCTGGTTATGTTTGGAGCCAGGCCTTGGTCTTTTCTGGCTTCCTATGCCTAAATTGAAAGAATCAGATGGTGCTGACATCGATGAGCCAAGTCATACTTCTAACCTCGCTTGGAGGTGCTAAGTTCAAAAACGGAAGACGGTTTTTCTGACTTCATTCACCCATTTTCAATTTGCTTTGCCAAGTGTCATAAACAGCAACAAATTTCGTCATTTCGTCACGTATAGTCTTGTTATTTAATTATAAATTTAGATCTATTTATTGCAATTTTTTTCCTATTTTCATTATTATTAAACATTTCATTTTAATATCGTCCTCTTTTCCAAATAACATATATTTATAATTCGACATTGCATTTAAATGAAAAAGTACTGAATCAGAAAAATTTGAACAAAACAAAAATTGTATTTTTTGAAAAATTTGGATTATACGCTGTTCGATTCGAGGAAAAGTTTGAAATTTTGTCTAAAAATACTTGTTATTATGTTATGAAACCGTGAATTTTTTGTATAAATTGATACATATTTTGATATATTTTGAGACTGTGACAATAAATGATTCATATTTTATTATACAACAAATCAGCAAGCCTGTAGCATTGTTGTGAAGCTCTAAAATTTTGCCTAATAATTTTTAGAGATTATTTTTAAAGAATTTGAAATAATTCAAGACGCAACTTATACACGCAGATTATTAAAATTTCCAAATTTTTATGACATTCGAGGACATTATGTATATGTATATGTTAGAGTAAAAATGATAAATCGGTGATTATATAAAATTACCAGTGATTGTACATAATCACCACTAAATTTGGTAAATATGATAAATTATTTTATATTTATCAAATTTACCGGTTAGTTTATTAAAATCCGAACTCGTAAATGGGAATGTGATAAATTCGGATTTTTTTGTGTAAACATGCCAAACCCATATTCTATGGGGGGGAGGGGATCATTTATTTGCATTTACATGTAAATTTAGCTCTTTAGACTGTTTTAGAATTACAAATCTTACCAGATTTTTTACATTTCCACTTATCATCATAATCACCTCTAAATTTGAGAAATATTGCAGTTAAATATGAAAAACAAACTAAGCCCATATTCTAGAGAAAAAAACCTTTTTTTTTTTCAAATAACGTTAAATTCTCTATTCTACGAATTACTAAATACTTTAAGTTTACTTATTTAAAAATATTAGACTATTATGACATTTAGAATTACAAAGTTTGCCAAATTTTTTACATTTGCACTTATCATCATAATCACTACATACAAAATTTGGAAAATATTGCAGTTACATATAAAAAAACAAACTAAGCTCATATTCTAGAGAAAAAAACAACTTTTTTTCAAATGTCGTTAAATTCTATTACTACGAATCACTAAATACTTTGAGTCTACTTATTTAAGCATATTAGACTATTATGACATTTAGAATTATTAAAAGGTTTGCAAATTTTTTACATTTGCACTTATCAGACTTGCATTGCCCCATACAAACACGCCTTTGATATCCCTGTACTCCAGATGGAGAGTTTCTAAACCATTCTCGAAGTGATACTGCTAGATATGGAACATCGTCAAGCAAAATAAGTTTTTGTTCACAAATTGTGAATTGATTTCTGGTATACAACTGTGAAAGTCTTCTTTGTGTCGTTCCTAATTGACAAAGCACTTCATTTTGAATTTTCGTAAAGTTAGTCCCCATATCACATTATCATATTCCCCATTATGATTAAGGGATTATATAAATTAACCGGTAAATTTGATAAATATGAAATAATTTATCATATTTACCAAATTTAGTGGTGATTATGTTTAATCACCGAATTCATTACTTTCACCGTAGCATATACATTATATATATATACTTATTGTCTTTAAATATTAACGAAACTAATACTGATAATTCTAATATAAACTATTTCATAGATGTCAACTTGTAGATATAACATAAATATATAAAATACATTAGCTTTAAAAATTACGCTAAAAGTTAAAACATTTATTTTTGAATAAATCTGCAATTTAAATTCTTTTAATTCGAAGTATATTTTTTTTTCTTGAATATTAGTAAAATTATCAGACATTTTCAACTCAATATTCCTATTACAACAAGTTTATCAACTTCATTCGATCTTTTGAAATATCCAGGATTTTGCACCAGTAAACCACACAAAAACAAAACAAACATCATTCGATCTTTCATGTCAAACATTTTAAAGTTTCAATTAATTTTATAAATTTACACTTAAAGTATAAATTTATAAAATTAATTCATTAAATGGTATTTTCCTAAATTATAAAAGTTAAATACTCTAGTTACCAAAAATTAAGGAAAAACCACAAAAATAGCGATAACTCTCTTTGAAATAAGCCAATCTCTATGAAGTTTGAAAATGTTGGTAAGTAAAAAGAGCTGAAAAATATGAAATTGTGCAAAATAGTGGCGCTGAAGTCAGCTGCGTCATTTGCGCGTCTTAGTTTTGAATTACTTTCATAATTGAGAAAATCCTGGCGAGATTTTAACCAGAGGTAAGTTACCAATTAAAGGTAAGCAAGCTTCTATTATTTTTATTGAAATAGACTATATTTCTAACATTGTAACATCCGAACAGTTACATCAGGTTAATAAAAGCTATTTAGTAAAAAGCTAAGTTTGATATAAATAAGAAGAATGGAATTTAAAATAAACTCAGAACATGGCTAAGAAGTAATTTTACGAAATCTGTAAATAAATTAGAAGCGTTTATTAATTCAGATATCACTCAAGAGGAACTAGATATTTTGTTTTCCCTGACGAGTGATAAATTTTTTAAGCTAGAAGATATTGACAAACAAATAATAAAAATTTAATCTAAACACAATAAGATATCTCCAGAACATTTTCAATGAAGAACACGAAAATAGAACTTCGTATTCCGATAAATATGGGTCAGTCAAAACGAAAGTTGAACGTAAACAAAAATAAACGCTTAGTCAGAGGAATGCTGTGTTTTCCATCGCTGAGACTACAATAAATAGATAAAAAAATAATAATAAAAAAAAACTGTTTAGTTGCTCAAGGTTGAATTGCTTTGATATGAGGGAGACATAAAAGTGTGGATTTCTTTTGAAGTTTGCTCAAATAGATTCATGACCCAGATTTTTCAACAGAAGATTAATTCGCATATCTCATTCAAAGAATCTAGAAAGATCGCTAATTAGAAAAAGGTTACCAGCCTGTTGCGAATTCGCTATCGAATGTTTCAAATCGCGTTTCAGAATTAGACCACCGCAAATGTAGCACTGAGTTCTTTAAGTGTTACTTCCGATAAATATGCTGCTATAAGTATGGAAACGGGCATATTATGTCTCTTTTGACTAAGGAGGAGGAAGAAATAAAAAATTACATCAGAATTATAAGCTTAATAAGCTTCGGAATAAGACCACCGTAAATGTAGCATTGAGTTCTTTAAGTGTTACTTTCAAATCAGTTCCAAAGTGTCACTTCCGATAAATATGTTGCTATAAGTATGGAAACGGGCATATTATGTCTCTTTTGACTAAGGAGGAGGAAGAAATAAAAAATTACATCAGAATTATAAGCTTAATAAGCTTCGGAATAAGACCACCGTAAATGTAGCATTGAGTTCTTTAAGTGTTACTTTCAAATCAGTTCCAAAGTGTCACTTCCGATAAATATGTTGCTATAAATATAGAAATGGCATATTAGTTCTTGTTTGAGTAAGGAGAACGGGGAAATAAATAATTACTTCGGAATTATAAGCCTAATAAGCTTCGGAATTAGACCACACAAATGTAGCATTGAGTGCATTAAATGTCTCTTCCAAATCAGCTCCAAAGTGTTACTTCCGATAAATATGCTGCTATAAAAATATGGAGACTTCATATTAATTCTCATTTGAGTAAAGAGAAGGGGGAAATAAATAAATTGATTGTCTTCATTGTATTTTTAACACCAGAAGTATATGGGGAATAAAGATTAGCAATTGCTAAAACCTTTTTCACTTCTGAAAAGAAACGCAATGGAAACCTATTAAACGAAATTTTACCAGAAATGAAAATGATAAGTATTCCTACTACTTCTGTATTTTTAAATATGAATGAAGGTAATGACATAAAATATATTTTTGTTTGAAAAACATAATTCAGCAGATTGCAATAAAGGGAGAAATATGAATTTAGACGAAAAATGAGATCTAGTTAAAAGTTCTAGATCTATCTGTTGTTTAAAATGTTTAAAAAGTTATCATATTTCAAAAGATTTTTATAGTAAAATACAATGTCCGGCTATTAATTTCCAGCAATGACGTAGCAGTAGAAGAATTAAAAGCGGGAATATGGCGCAAATGATTGCATGTTGAAAAGAATTGAATGATTGAATTGAACATGGACAAAGAGACGGTTCGGCGAATTTCGATGCAAGATCTAGGCAAACCTAGGATTTGTTCCAGATTCGTTAATTACCATTTAAGGGACAAACAAAAGCAATTGAGATTGAATGCATGTGGCGAACTTATCAATAACGTTGATGCTGACCCAGCGTTCTTGAATAGAATCGTCACGGGAGACGAGTCTTGGTATATGACCCTGAAATCAAGCATCAAAGCTCCGCATGGTGATCTCCAAGTTCACCAAGGCAGAAAAAATTTCGATTTGCAAAGTCCAAAATCAAGATCATGTTAATCGCTTTCTGCGATGGACTCATTCATCATGAATTTCTTCCTCCTAACATGACTATCATTAGACAGTTCTATACAAAAGTTCTTGACCGACTTCGAAGAATTTCTTTGGATGGAGGACGGTGATCCCAATAAATTGAAAATTTTTGATGTTGTGTTTGGGTTAACATCAGAACATTTCTCTTGAGTGCCACTTTTCTCTTGACTTTCATCTTAAACAGTATTTTAAAAAAGCTCCAACTCAGTGTACTACTGCTTTAACTTACTAGCTAGAATCTTTCTACGTTAACAACTGCATCGCTAGTTTTGACACAATTGAAGACTGTGAATTGTTCATAAAACAATCAAAAGAACTTTTACTATCTGGAAAACTCGATTTAAGAGGCTATAAAGGAAATTACTCCATCCCAGAGACACCAGATGTTGCTAATATGAATGTTGATAATCCAGGAGAGCAAGTACAAGAAAAAGTGATGTCTGTTTTAAGACTCCAACGGAATTTATTTAGTGATGTATTGTATTGCCACGCAAGTTATCAAACGGCAGAAGACCTTAATCCTGTCACAAAGAGACAAATTTTAGCAGTTACTCAACAAGTTTTAGGCATGCTATGCTCATTCACATAATTACCCAAATTACTACTTCGAAAGTGTTGGAAAATGAAGATATCGTGGGACAAAGATATACAGGAAGATATTAAGAAGAACTTTCTGAGCTTGTAGAGTCATTTTAAGAAATATTTATCCCTCGTTGGATGATGAAATGCAACTCTCCCATTGTATGTTTGTGTGTGAAAATTGTATCTTGCATTATTCGCAGATGCAAGTAAACACGCTTATGTATTTTGCATTTTCATCCAAATAGAAAGCAATAATTCTGTATTCTGTGAACTTGTGAGAGCCAAGAATAGAGTATCACCACTGAAGACATATACAAATCCTTAAATGGAACTCTTAGCTCGTGAAATTGCAGCTCGTTTGGCTTAGCAATGTCAAGAAAGATTTTAAAAATAACCAGATATCGAAACTCACTACTGAACCGATTCAAGCTATGCATTGAGTTGAATCAAAAGAGAAGAGCATTGGGCTACTTTTGTAGACAATAGACTAAAGGAAATCCGAAATTTATCTCAACCTGATTAATACCACTTACCTGGAAAATAAAATCCAGATGATATATCGTCACAAGGAAATTCTATTGGGCACCAAATAATATTTAGATGGCTCGAAGAACCAGAGTGGTTAAAATCCCCTAAAGAAATCTGTCCAAAATTATAGATTGTAGACTATGAAGCAATTTAAGTCAAGAAAAAGGAAGTACCGCAATTACCAACACTTTGAAAGAGATACCTTGGTATCACAACAAGTATTATTTGAAGTTGATCAGACCCATCGCTTAGATGCAATGTTTTCTATCTAATGCCAGAAAACCAAAATCAAAAAGATAGTATTCATAACTGACTATCACTGAAACAGAACAAGCAAAATCACTGTTATTTAAAGCTGAACGGAAAGAATCTTTTGTTCCCAACTCTGATCCTGTCTTAAAAACTCTTCATCCCTAGCTTGATGATCATGAAACTAATTCGTGGGACTACAAGTCTGACGAAATGATTAGATACGGCAACTTTCAAACCATTTTTTCATTTGGTGATATTAAAACATATAAAACTGAGTCATACCGGAGTGTCTGAATTAAAAAAGAACTTTTGGATTTTCCAGTGCAGAAAAACCATTCGTCAAATTTTAAAAACATTAAAATTGTAAAGAATGCCATGTCGATACCATTTCAGCACAACTATTAGAACATGCGCATTAGATTTAGTTTATTTTCATGTTTGTTTACATTCTATATTAATTGTAACTATCTGTGTATTTTTCCGCCCATATTTTTTGTTGATTATTATAAATATATATTTACAGTCTTAGCTTTGAATTACTTTGATAATAACATCCTGGCGAGATTTTAACAGAGATAAGTTACCAGCTAAAGGTAAGCAAGCTTCTATTATTTTTATTGAAATTGACTATATTTCTAGCAGGCATCTGAACAGTTACATCAAGTTAATATTTCTATTTTCCGAACAGTTACATAGATTGAATATTTCTAATGTCTCAAAGAAGGCGGCAATTGTCGCTACGTGTCTGAGACTAGAAATCTGGTATCGTGAATTTCTAACAACGGCCTCCAGACATAATTTGACAGAATAATTTCGATGGTGAGCTATTGGGAGACTAGAGGCAGGACAAAAATAGAAGTGGTTAAAGTCTGAATGAGATTCCATCTGTGATTTATAGACATTAATAACAATTTCTAACCACGGATTCGAACAATTTTAATTGGACCACTGAAGTCCAATTAAAATTGTCTATTCTTATTAGTTGCTCATGTCTTACAACACACAATCATCATATATTTCTCATCAGAACAACACACCAACTTTCCACTTTTATATATATATATATATATATATCTGTGTGTGACATTTACTATTTGAACAATATCCCAAATGAAGTTTATCTTTGTTTAGTTCTTTAGTATCAGGAAATCGTTAAAGAACTAAATAATGAGATAATTCCCTTTTCTTCAGATGGCTTTATTAAAGAAGTTATAGGGCTAGTTTTAGAAATAGGGAAACAACACACACACGCATATATATATATATATATATATATATATATATATATATATATATATA
>JAPDSC010060659.1:157627-169340 GCA_026290005.1 Latrodectus geometricus
ATATATATATATATATATATATATATATATATATATATATATATATAATGTTTATTGAAAATATGTTTTAGTACACCTTTTAATATTTTTAATGAGAAATTCATTTCGTGTTGTATCAGTCTCAGACCTCAGTAATTTATCCTTTCTTATCTTTATTACCTTGTTATAGAACTTGTTTACTGAACTACTAGAAAAAATATCAACAAAACTGATCTTAATTAAGTTACATCATATTGGTGTCCCAATATATTAGTTTGCGTTAAAAGTTAAAAATTATGATCCAAACATTTTTTCAGTTGTTTTTTGTGTTAATGTCTTATTGAACTCCCAACTGTTTGATGAATGCACTGGAATTCAGTTCAACACTTCGTGGGTTTGAATTTCCCCTCAGATTATAGTTCTGAGTCCCCTTTGAATTGTATGTTTTGAACATAAATCTGTCAAAAACATGCTCTGATGTTCGTTTTAGATAATTATAAACTTTATAGCATTTTCAACATGAGAATGTAAATTCCAAAAAATTGTTACAGGGAAACGGGATATTCATTGCAACTTTGACGATGAATACCTGTTAAGATTTTTGCGTGTGAAGAAATTCAACATCCAGAAGGCCTATAACATGTTGCGCAACCATGTCCACCTTTTCCAGAGGTATTCGGGGAATTACACGTGCAAACTGCCATCTGAAGTATGGGAAGCGATGAACATGCACGTCATATCCGTGCTACCTGAAAGGTTGGATGACTTCTCTATTGTAGTTCTTTTTCGAGTGGGTAAGTCATTTATGAAAGCTCTAGTCGGGCATAAAACTTATAAAATATTTTAGGACTTATCTCAAAAAATTATCTTTTTTCGAAATAAAATTACTCGCAGACAGTTGGAGTTTCTGCTAAAAATCTTATGATTTCTGGTTGTTGTCGTGTGCCAGCCAGGCTGGCAATATGGGGTGTGCTGCTCCACTTTTCCAACTGAACCATATTTGATGTGGAGTCCGACTTCCTCAGTACACACATGCCATAGTTACCCGTTTATAGGGTAGGCAACCATTCACATACACACACAAAGAAAGGACAAAGACAAGAAAGAGAGAGAAAGTACATACATACCTGAGCCAGGATTCGAACCCAGGTCCCACCCATCTGTAGTCAGGTACGCTAACCACTAGACAGGTTGAGCGGCATGATTTCTGGTAAAACTGCTGATTGGCAAATCTAATATGTCCATAATAAACACTAGATAGTAAAAGACAATACATAATATAGGGAACATTGGATTTAATTTATATAATGACAAAGGGGTAAAAGAACTTATATTTTCCTGTATACAATCCGCGGATTATATTTTAAAAAAATTTCCGAATTTCAGTGTGCGTATTTTACAGCACCATAGATAATCTAATTATAAAAACGTTCTCCATCAGAAAAGCTTACAATAAAGTTTTGAAGAAAATGATTTTTATTTTTCATAAAATAAATAGCAGATTAATACGGAAATAGCTACGACACGGCTGACTTATTTCAGCTATAATCAGCTTTGTCCAATTACGTTTAAGAACGAATATGGATATATCCTCGGAAAGATATAGTTGCGATTGCAATTCGCTATTATCAAATTCGTATATCGTTATAAGGAAGCGAAAATGTTTAAGTTACGTAGCAGTTTTTAGATTAAAAACTATAGGGAAAGCAAATTAAAAAAATGGCAACAAACTTCTTAATGTGAAGTGAAAAACAAATCAAGCTCGGAACAAAAGACAAATGTATACAATACGCAGTTCGAAAAAATAATCCATATCTTTCATGTAATTATTAATGAAGCAAATATATTTTACTTTTTAAAATATGTCTAACATTGTTTTAAAAGTTATCAGACACTAAAAATCGATAAATTTTACAAGATTCTTCTCGGAATTATCTCTCTCGATCAATCTCGTGCTGTTATCTCAGTTTATCACACTTTGCGATGACGTGCATCCAAAGAGATCGTTTTCATAATAAATGTTTTTATGTACAATTTTTTTATCATACTGTGCATTTTTTTATTTTCATGTGACACCCATATTATCAGCATTATATATATATATATATTAGTTTGGGGAAAAAGTAATCCATTATTTTTTCGGTAGACGTCTGTAGTGATTGATATCTCGTGAGGTATCTATCAAACAATTTCAGATTTTTGCTCGTTGGAAAGGTGACATTTGACACTAAAATATCCTCTTGCGGTTTTTTGTGTGATTAATTTAGTTACGAGTACAAGGTTTTAAAAATGAAACACAAAAAACAGAAAATTCGATACATTTTCGTTTTTCACTTGTAACGTCGGAAAAGATTGCCAGATGGCTAAAATTGTGAAAGGTGTTTATCGTCCTACATAAGACTGCAACAACCAGTTACGTACAATTTTTGTTTTGTCGATTCCTTTCTGATATTTTTGATGCTAGAGATGCACCTCGCATGTGGATACAGCATCTTCGAAAATGTCTATAAAATATCAAAAATGAACGAAGTTAACCGCATGTTAACAGTCGTAACGTGCAAGGCCTAAAAATCTACATGAAAACTGTTTTAAACCTTTTTACAAAGCGAATCCAAAAGAAGTTACATAAAGTTCACATAAAAATAATGTATTTCTTTTTCCCCAAACTAATATATATATATATATATATATATATATATATATATATATATAAAGGACTTGCGGGTAATACGCCGCTGCGAATTATACACAGGAAAATACGGTAGTAAAGTAATTAATTAACTACAAAATGGTATTTTCCATCATTTTTAATCATGCCTCGAAACAGATGATTCAAGGAAAATTAAAATTGAATACATTCTTAGACATTTTGAATAGAATTACATTCACAAATAGAGTGTGAATATCCATTCTTTTTCCTTTTAAAGCTACCAATATAAAAGAAATGGTCCGGCATCTACGGTAACGTGAATCGAATTTCTCTTCATCAAATATTAAAAAGTGTTTATTGATATCATAAACGAGTTAAGTAATTTTTATCCATAACAAGGGATAAAAAATACTCGATTTTTAAGAATGGAACTGTTTGGCATTGTTTTAAGGCTGATGTGTGATGCTAGGTGCGAAATTTAATAATAAGTAACTAAAATAAAATTATTGTCTGTTAACCTAAGTGAGAATTTACTTTAAAAATATTTTTTATATACATACTACTTGTTGCAGGGGTATTTAATAAAAATGTTATCTCTTACTCTTTCATTATATATTTTATTTTATGAAAAATTCTATTAATAATTTAGATTTTTTCAGGTCAAATTGATTTAAGCATCGCCCCAGTTGATACATTAATAGCTTGCGTCCTCACTTGGTCTCTTATAATACTGGATTATGAAGTGACACAAATATCTGGGTTTCACCTGGTTATTGATTTTACAGACTCAAATTTCTGGCATTACAGACCGTTCGCTAATTTGCCTTTCGTGAAGCTTTTTATCAGAGTCTTGCAGGTAATAAAATAAGATTATTTAGAAGTAGACCTTTTATTTATTATATTCATATTATAAGTTCACAAACTATATATATATATATATATATATATATATATATAATAAGATATCCATTATTTTTTTCGATAGATGATTGTAATATCTCGTAAAGTATCGATCAAACAATGTCATATTTATGCTCTTTTGACAGGTGAGATGTAACAGTTGTAGGATCTTAAAGATAAAACTCTACAAAAATTAAATTCAATATCTACAGTTCTTTGGTAAAGGTGAAAATGCAAGCTAGGCTGCTGGCATCGTAGAATCTTATGGTGCCGATACCGTTACAGCCTATTGAATACAAATTTGGCTTTAGGTATTTTGTCGTTAAAGTTATCGTTGTAGACGTTTCTGACGACATTTCTAGCTTTGCATCTCGCAAAGCTAGAAATGGCGTCAAAAATGGCGGAAGTTATCGAAGTTTACCTGCAAGTTAATAGTCTTCACATTGCTCAGGAGTTCCCCAAGAAACAGTTTTAATCCATTTTTCATTTAGCGAACCCCAAACATGGTGTCTTGAAGTTTTCGTAAAAATAATGGATTTTTTTCTTCCAATTTAATATTTTAGGTGAACGTAAGAATAAATATAAGATCTCTGAATATTACAAGTAATGGAACACTACATGAATATCCTCTTATGTTTAAAATGAACTGACATGTAGTATTTGTAATAATACTGAAAATTTAAAATTAGTGTTGTATTCCTAATTTTTTTAAATTAATGTGCAGTTAATTATTGTTTTGTTAATATATTTTGTAAATTTGCAGGATTGTACACCGATACGATTATCTGGAGTTCATTTAGTGCATGAACCAGTCGTCTTCCGAACTCTCATTAATGTGGCAAAATATTTGATAACGAAAAAAATAAGAGAAAGAGTATGTAATTTCTTTCAGTTTTGTAGCTCAAAATTTACATGTTTTGCCTTAAGAGACATAATTTTCTTGATAAAAATTTAAAACATTACAAAGCTTAATGATTCAAATATTTGAAACATTATTATTCAATACAATTTCCTTTCATATAAAAATTAATAAAAAATATATGCTTGGAATATTCTAAAGAGAAATGTACTAGAAATACTTATCATTCTCAAAAACAGTTCACCTAATGATATATTGGAACATTCTAAAGAAACAATCTATTTTCTCAAAAATTGTTTACCTAATGATGAGGTTAGAAACATTCTAAGAAAAAAGGCAGCTAGTTATCATCCTATCAAAGTTCAACCAACAACATGTTTAGAACATTCTACGGAGTAGCTTTACTCATCACTTATCACCTCCAAAAATAATTAAGGCCAGCATGTTAAAGATTTTCTTAGAACACAGCTTGTGAATCACATATCATCCACAAAAACAAATCAGTCAACGATGTTTTTGGTACATTCTAAGAAGAAATTTTTCTAGTTAATTATCATCCCCAAAAACAATTTACCCAATGAAATGCTGTAAACATTCGAATAAGAAAAGATTTCTAAAAAGAAGCCAGGCGTTATAAGGTTCTTCAATAGTTTTCATTAATGATCTCGTTTACTGACCAAGGTAAATCATATCGTCTATTGAAGGTCATTTTTTTTTATCTTTTTATAACTATGAAAACTTGATCTTAATAAAAAAAACATAGTTTGTGTATATCTTTTTACTTGGATATTATATTTGTTATTTATAGGCCGAGGTGGTCTTGTCGATTAAGGCGTCATTCTCATTATCGGAAGGTAGTGAGTTCGAATCCCGAAGATTCGTTAACCGAAGATCCATCGTGTCCACTTATGTGAATGGGGCATGTAAAATATGTCGGGGTAGCAATGTCCTCCATGTTTCCATTACAAATTAATACCTCTGGGGTGTTAGGAGTTAGGCCTTGGATGATCTCTGGTTTCCTATCTCTAAATTGGAAGACCCAGATGGTGCTGCCATCTTTGAGCCAGAAAGTCGTACTTCAACCCCCTAGAGTAGTTTCTGTTCAAAGAAAGACGCTCTTTCTGACTTCATTCGCCCAATACCAGACGTGTGGGCCTGGCTTCGCCAAGTGTCACAATTGTCAATTGTCACCAGTTGTTGTTAGTAACAACAACTTTTATCCTTTATTATAAGGAACGTAACCTTTTGTTACTTCTATATCAATAATAGCATTTCTGTTTTGCATAAGCACGTATAACACGAAATTCTTTCAAAGCTAGCTTTAGATTGTTGAAGGGTAACTTTTGCACGCAAGTGCTAACATTACCAAAACCAATAGTTTAAAGTGGATTTTCAGCCATGTCAAACACTGTACACTATAGGCAGGTACAGCAAATACAATACAATATAGGAGTTGTAAATGAGAGCTCTAATGATTCTGCTGTTGACTGGTAAACATTCATCTAAATTTTGAAAAACGTTTCTCAGAATTATCAGAGCTAATTTTAAACTGTCATATCACTTAAAATATAAAGAACCCAAACTGTCGATAAAGAACTCACAACTTGGAAGAATTTGGAATCAAGATTTTTCCTTTTTGGATATTTTATGAGAAAAAGCGCAATGAATAGTGTGAAGTAGCATTTATTTAATAATAAAATTATTAACTAAATTAATTATTTTTATGTAAATTATGCATTATTAGTTAAGAATATAAATAGGAAAGTGTGGGATTTTCAGAGAGAACTACATAAATTTACTAAAATATTGCAAAGTGCTATGTAATAGAGAATTGGCGCCCTCATCAACAAATCCTATTGTGCCGTTACTTGGCGTCAGGGGACTGAGCGTCAGAAAGAGAGTGCCTTCTGTTTTTGAACAAAGCACTCTACGAAGAAGTTTATAAATGGCAGCACCATCTGGGTCTTCCAATTTAGAAATCGAAGCAGGAGAAGACCCAAGCCCTGGCTCCAAATATCCCCAGAGGAATGAAAATATGGAGGACATTGCGACTGCGATATATTTTACGTGCCGCAGTCACCATTAGTGAGCACGAAGGTATTCGAACTCACTACCTTTCGATAATGAAAACGACACCCTAGCCAACCACCGCGTCCTTCATTCATATTGTGAAACATATATCTATTAATTACAATGAACTATTATTTTAACCAGAATTAGTAATAGAGTAAAGAGAGTCAAAAAATTTGAATTTTAAAAATAGTGATTTTTTTAAAGACATTTATGAATATACTTTACAAAGTTCAAAAATAAAAATCTCATCTTTTTTGTCAGTTAAGCTTCGAATGATCCGAACTTGGTGAAACAAAACTATGTCTGGACAGAATTTTCAAATCTTAAAACTGAAATAATTCACAATTTAAGAAACAATAGCTCTATACCTTCTTAATTACATATTAAAATGAATAGCTGGACTGCTATCTTCATAGTGAAAGTTCATAAATTCGATTCCAACTATTGTTGTACAAAGAGAGAAAGATTTTGCATTTCGTGCTCGTGGTTTTCAATATGCCCATTACTTAAGTATTAGGACATGATGGCCTGTTTGGTTAGGGCATCTTTTTCATCAGAAGTTAGTGAGTTCGAATTTCACCTTAGCCACGAAAAGTGGATATGAAGCATTAAATAAGCTGTGGTCGCAATGTACTCCAAGTTAAATGATACGTCTGGGGTGGTAGGTTAAGTGTTGTGGATTTAGCTCCTGCTTCTAAATTACATAGACAACCACACGACTTCTTGGTATAGCCCAACTCTGGTTTAGGTAAAGGGAATCATGCAACAAAACAACCTTGGATACTTTTTTTTTAGAGATTTCAAGCTTATGAATACGACTTGAAAATTTTTCCCAGAAAATAATAGTAAATGCTCAAAATAAAAAACTTTTTTTTACATTATGAATGGATATAGTCTTTTTTCATTTCAGGTTCATTGCCATGGCAACAATCTCGGTGCTCTTCATGATATCATCCAGAAAGATCTTCTTCCGCCGTGGCTGGGCGGCACAACAAGCCTTATAAACAATGAGGACGCTACTCAGTTTTTCCTCCAACAGGAACTTCTTGTAGAGAAACTGAAGCGACAACTGTTGATAAAGGTTGAAACAAGCGGAAATAATTCCAATGAAAGTGATGCGTAGAAAAGCCTATGTATATACTGTCCTTATATTTCGTGTACTATTTATTATTCTGTAATTAATAAATCTTATATTTCCATTTTTCGTTTAAATTTATCAAACAGTTATTCTAGAAAGGTAATTTGATTTGTATTCAAAATAGATTCTGTCCTTACAGACATATATCTTTGACATAAAAGCCGATTGAATTATATGAATAATTTTAGATTGAGTCATATTCATCAATATGTTGGTATATGTATTAATCAAACTAAATTTTTCAAAATAAATTATTATTTCATTGTAATATATACAATTTATTTAAATTTTAAAACCTAATTTTTTTTAATTTTCTGGTCTAAATAATTAGTTTCAGCTCGATTTCATCAAGTGATTACCTGAAGATCTTCGAATGTTCATTATTTTGGTTTTTTGCATCACAAAATACTGAATTTTTTTTATATGTTAAATAATTTTTAAAAATTATGCGTTGCTTGATTTGCTTATTTCACAATTTAATTATTGCCTGAATATTGTTTCTCCCTTTATTGTATGATATTCTAGAATTTTAATTATTGCAATGAATTGCTCTCGTGATCAGTTTTAAGAATTTTGCATTGTAATTCTTTATTAATGTCGAGTGCCAGCCAGGCTGGCAGTATGGAGTGCGCCGCACCTCTTTTTCATCTGAAGTGGAGTCCGACTTCCTCAGTACACACATGCCATAGATACCCGTTTATAGGATAGGCAACCATTCATACAAGGAAAGGACAAAGACAAGTGACAGACAACCAAACCCGAACCGGGATTCGAACCCAGGACCTCCCTATCCACAATCGGGCAGGCTGACCACTGAACATGATGCGTGGGCGGCTATTAGTATTTTAATTCTTTAATATCCCTTACTTTGCTTTAGGACTTGCCCTTTACTTTATTACTATGACTTCAATCAACCCAGATTATTCATTTTTAATTGTAACCTCATTCCCCTTACTGTAACTGTTTTTTAGTAAAGACTATCGGGATGAGATTATTCTTATTTTTAATGACAGAATCAAGCAACTTTATTGATTATTAACATATTTCAAATTTATTTTTAAATTGCTTTGGAATGTTGGAGCATTTTAAATTGTTGTCTGGTGGAGCTGCAAGATAGGGATCCTCTTCTAATTAAATTGGAGCAAATTCATTTAAAAACTGATAAAGCAGCTATTTTTAAATTGAAGAAATAGAGGTTGAATAAAACCTGGTTCGAATATTTTGGGCAATGACACACTAAGACTACTATTGATAAAGATTCTTAAATGCCTAAGACATAAGATACAAACCTTTGTGGGATTCATCCCTGGGCACAATTACTTCAGAAAGCAACTTCATACAATGGGGCTTCTCAACAGGATGTAGAAAATGGCAGAAGACCAAAGAATGGCACATCTTATTTTGTGCTTGAATGGGATGCCCTTGCTCAATTGATAACTTTAGGTTAATCTTTATACGAAAGAATTAAGACCTAAAAGAGGCCAATCTGATTTCATAAGCAAAGCGGGAGAATTTTATAGATGAGTATTTGATGCCTTGACTGTTAAATCCAACTAAGTATTTCATTTGCAAAATCCTTTGATGATATCTTTTTAATTGACTTATTGAAGCAATAATTCAGTTACAAATATTTGTCTCTTTGCGTCTTACTAAGGAAGAAATTATTTTTCAATTTTGATTCCTTTCTCAATATCATTTAAGCTCTTTTTAATACTTGTAGGCGTACAATAATGGATAGGAAATTTGACCTGCAAAAACATTCATAGGAAAAAAGTAATTTGCAAATGTTTAAAATTTTCTAAAAGTATAATGTTTCGATATTACTTAACTAAATCTGTGACTTGGAGAACCAAACAGTGCTTAGCAATTGGCCAAACGCAATCTATGTTGGCGAAAGTGGTAGGATTCCTTTAAAATATCATTTTTAAAGACTGAAATCGGTTTTGTGAAAAAAAAAATTTTTTTTCCACGAAGACCAGATCTATTTTATGCACCTAAAACCAAAGAATCATTAATAGCAACATTGTAGCTATTTATGATTTAGAGAGATTAAATTAGGGAAATGTTTTTCACTAATCCCTGTTCGATTACCATCTTTTCCTGATGGTTCATTTGCTACTCAGTGGTTGTTTTTTTTCCCCCACATGCAAGCTAATTTAAGTTAGATTCCGAATCACGTCAAATATTAAAGTCCTAAAGAGAGAGGAGTTCGACCTGTTGAATGGAAAGCCAGGTGGCTAACCGTTTGGTTGCCTCTAAAACATTATCTTTTCCAAGTCAGTAAGGAAAGTTTTCACTCGTGACTTTGCTGCTTGTCTTTCACAAAATGTTACTAAAAATTTCGTACTACATAGTAAAATCTGTTTTAACGATTTCTGTTTCTTCAGAAACAATGAAACACTTCAGAATTGAATAAAAGTATCAGTTATTATAACAATTGTAAATCATGTTTAACAACTATAGATCAAATTATTATGTATCACTAAATTGGACGGAGTATTTTAGAATATTTACTTTCAGATTTCTACTGTTATTGCATTGTTATTTTTTTTCTTTTTCTACTAATTTATTTAAATAACAAATTAATAAAATTTTATCATAACTTTCATCGAATTTCTTAGAAAAATAGGTTTTTATTCATACCATTTTATTATAATGTGGAAGAAAATTTTAAAAAAGTGCATTACACATTTTTATATTTATTTATTTTAAAAAATCATAAATTTAATTATTATTTACATTGGTTGGCAAAAATTAAGAAGAAATCACAAAAATAGCGATATCTCTCACAAAAATAAACCGATCTCAACGAAATTGGAATATATTGCTAAGTAACAACACTGAATAATAGGACATGCAAAATAGTGGCGCTGTTGTCGGAATACGTCATTTGCGAGAGCAAGACGGCAATTCTCACTTCGTGTCTGAGATTAGAAATCTGGTATAGCGAAATTGTAACAATGGCCTCCGGGCATCATTTGACCGAAACATTTCGATGGGGAGCTATTGGGAGACTGGAGGCAAGAAAATGTTAGATAGATATGGCTGAATGAGAGTCCGTCTGTGATTTTTAAAATTTGACAACAGTTTCTAATCACGGATTAAGCCATCCAGATGGTTCAGCCAAGGACGGCCCACCATCAAGGACCCACTTCTAAGGATTGCCAATGACGGATATTTATCATTATGCAACCGAAGGAATAGAACCTCAACTCCGGCTGAATTTACATACTTCCTCGCGGCAAATTCCGGAAGGTTGATAGCTAGATCAACCGTGTGTCGAAGGTTTCACGAACGTCTTTATGTGAGGCAACCTTTCATTTGCGCCCCTCTTTTGTCACGCTGTAGGCTGGAACGTTTGAATGGCACGTGAACATGTCCACTGGACGAGTGATCAATGGTGGACAGTTCTCTTTACCGATGAGTCTAGGCTTAGCCTCGAAAGCAATAGCAGGCGCGTTTTCATTTGGGGAGAACGTGGAACTCGTTTTCATCCATCACACATCCATGAAAGAGCATATGAAAGCATCCGGGTTGGGATGGTATCCCTTTGATGTCTTTCCCCGTGGTAATGTCAATGATCATACCTATAGAGATATCATCCTGAATGCTTATGATCCGTGACAATAAGTGATAGTTTTGTGCTACATGATGATAATGCGACACTATATAGGATTCACGTTATGGATGCAGACATTTGAGTGCATGCTGTGGCCAGCTCGGTCACTGAACTTTAACCCAGTCGAGCATGTTTGGGATGCTCTAGGACGACGTGTAGCTGCTCTCAATTCCCCTTCTTGGAACTTAGCCACGCTTTAAACTCTCACTTCTTACGGAATTAATAGTTCTCATAATTGAGAGCATCATACATCTTCTGTATTGCTTCTTGGGAGGATCATACCCCATATTAAAGAATTTTTACTATATCAAACTTACAATTTCCATTATTCATATGCTAATTTTTATGACAACATAATTGTTTGGGGATTTCTTTATATGCTATTTTGTACTTTCCTATGTATATTGTGTATAAGTTTCATTAAATTACACGCATAACCTTCTACATTATCGTCATTTTTGCGATTCTTTCTTAACTTAAGATAACCAATGTATA
>JAPDSC010060659.1:186686-216084 GCA_026290005.1 Latrodectus geometricus
TTTTTTTTTTTTTTTTTTTTTTTTTTTTTTTTTTTTTTTTTTTTTGTATAAAGATAAACCATCTGTGAATAAAATATTAAAATAAAATTTTATGTCTTACAACGCCATGTGTATTGAAAGTAATTTAATTAAACCCACCAGCTCTTTTAGTAGGTTTTGAAATAATCTTGTTGACAAATAGCTGATTATATTAATGATATTGCCTTACACGTTTATTCACCAGTCATAACTTAAATAATTGATTTGAAACAAAATGCCTTCTTTGAAGAGAAACCTTATCAATATAAGGAAAAGAACTTCTGCCCACTGGTTGCAGTAAAGTTATATATTTTAAATTGTCTTTTCCAGCAAAATTTTTAAGTTTTTGAATTGGAAAAGTCCAAATGAAAGTAATTAGATTTAAAAAAAAAAAATAAATAAATAAATAAAAAAAAAATTATTCACTTTTTTTACTCATTGAATGATTAGATTGGTCAAATGTTCACCTGACGAGAAGATAATGATGACCATTTTTAGTAGTTAAATGCCATTTTCTTGATAAAATTTAAATTGGAATTCTAGAAACAAATCTTTGGTTTGGTCTGAATTTATGAACAGATTAAGTTGTCTGTTAAGATGTTAATCTTATCATTTGATTGTAATTTGGAACTCTTCTGACAATCCTTGTCTCTAGATACAGGCATGACATAAATGCAAAAATATCTAAAGATATTTTTCAGTTGATATTAATCTAATCTGTAATTGGGAAAAATCAAATTTATTTTTAGTTTTGGTAAATTCATATTAATATTAAATTGTTTTTTCAAATTGTTTCTTTTGTTTTTTAGTGTTTAGCTTATAATTAATTGTTAGCTAAAATTAAATTGATTCCTATGTAGGTTGTCATTGATTTCTATGTGGTTAATAAACCACAATTTTTAAAAGAATAATATCATTTTTAAAATTTGAATTTAAATATTCATGCATACATAGTGTAATTTGGTACAAAAGTATTTAAAGTGAGTAAAATCAAAGTATGCGTTACATGTTTAGTGCAATTTTCAAAATCATTGCCATTAGGGAAATTACGACAAGATTTTCAAATGCGAAATTCAAAACTGGTAACTGAATAGTTAACACTCTTACCTTCAGTTGAACAGTTCATGGGTTTGAATCCCATCTTGGCCTTGAATATTTGTAGTGGTTCAGAATCCATTTTAAACCATAAATCACAGTCTAAATAGCTCTCGTGTGGAAAACGGATTTTTTATCATCAAATAAACCAAACTAATTAAAACTGCAAAATGTCTAAAAAGCAATAATGTCCCCATCTTGTCAAATCAATAGGTTGCAGTTTTCAGAATCCTGATCATGTTCAATATCCAGTTATGAATATTGCAATCTTATTCATTTCTAATATTGAAATTTTGAATATTTCATGTATGTATATATAATACTTACTAAAAAACTACAAACTTAAGTGCACATATTTTACAAAATTTACATATGATTAGACATTTAAAACAGTATTAAAAATACTATTATCTGTAATCAATCAATCAATAAAATATATTTAATAAATTTTTTAATTAATCAAAAAATACACTTAAATGCAACTTGCATAACAAAACTAAACAGGTATTAACTGCGTTATAAACCTATAAATATTTTATGAAAATTTAGTTTTCTAATTAACTAGATGGTGTCGCCCTCCTTAAAATAAAGCTTATATTAATGTAGTAATACAATTCAACAAAAAATTTATGTACTTTTGAAATATTTATTTGCTGTACTTAATAAATTACATATTTTATTATCTAAAATAGCAAATAAAATAAAGTAAAAGGGTTCGCTTAATAACTTCCCTTCACCTCAAATTTAAAAAGCTCTTTTGGAAATAACTTTTTAAAATATACAAATTAAACAACTTTATGACATTATAGCAATCTAATTTAATTTTTTAAATTGTAAGAAAACAATCAAAAGTAACACAATCACAGAAAAATAAAAAGCAAAGAGATTAAAATTGGAAATAAACTGCACATATTGTAATATGTCACAGAATCACTGAACAAATCAATTCTGGCACAGTGATCTATAGGTTTGGCAGTTGTATCAAACACACAAGATTAAGCCTCTATCTTAAACTTTATTACCCTTCCTTATATTGCCAAAATCTTCATGTTAGGTATACTAAGATTACTGTGTACATATTGTTTATAATAATAAAAATGAAAAAGTATTATTCTGTGTGTTTTGACTCCATGTAGTGAGCAGTCTAATTGCCAAAGGCCAGTGTTACTAATCTCCATGTCTAGGAATATACTAGACGAGGTCCATAAGTCCATTTACTTTCAGGAAATCAAAAACAATTATATGAAACTTGAATAAGTTTTTAAGAGAACCCCAGATACTCAAGGATACGTGCCTGTGATACCAGTGCATCTTGGCATTTAGGACAATTTGAGTTTATCTTGAGACCTCTCTCATTAGTAAGTCCTTTCAACTGTCCACCGAGGAATCTGGAAATTGCTGTCTGAACATATCTATCACAATCAAAAGCAAGGGATCTTCCAGGACAATCAACTTGATTCCGAGGATGACTTCTTGGGGGGACAAGCCAAATTTGCTGTCAGCATGTCTTTTAATGGGATGCAGTTCAAGATATGTCAATGAATTTGTAACTGGTAATGGTTCTTCAGAACCCTCCTTCCTAGGCCAGTGTAAGGAATTTTAATATCTGTCCTGTAAATTGCCTTCCAGGAGGACTTTCCATAGATCATATGCTGTATTCACATTTTATAAGTGAGGAAACCAAGAAATCTGCCTAGCATCCACCCTGGCAGACATTCATGAAGAAATCAGCAGTGTAATATCCATCTCTCATTGTTCAACAATGACTGGGATTGAATCTGTCCTTATGCTTCTAAGAGTTCTATCCTACTACTGAGACACAATGCGTCCTATAGTTTTGCATGTTTGTCAAAGTTTTATCCAATGTGGAATTAAATGGTACACAGGGTGGGAGGAAATTTATATCTGGATGTTACTTACATTAATGTAAGATATAAAGTGTTTTATTTCATATTTTTAATTAACTTAAATCACAATTGGAACTCACTATAAGGTTGCTCATGCTAGGATGAACTTCATTTTAATTATTGCTTGTTTCAAGAACAGAGGCATGTGATTCTTTCCTCATTTTAAAATTATAATATGTTTAATGTGAAATTATCCTATTAAATTTACTATGTTTTCGCTGAGAAAACATAAAAATACATATGATACCAGACCAACCTTCTTCCTACATCACAAATTTTTTAAAAGAATTAACGATATGTACTTTGTTTGAAAATTTTATTTTTATGCATTACAGAAACATGTTTTTTTCTAAACTAAATAGAATTTTTTAAGGGCTTGTCACCTCAGTCAAATTAATTTGAATCACTTTTATTCAGAAAACATTTCATGATAAAATCAGTATTAGTAAAAAGTAAGTGAACTTTTTACTAAATTGTAATTTTCTCTAAAAGTTTATAGGTGACCTACAAAAACTGACAGGCTTGATTTGCTTACTTAATATAAAACTTTATATTCCTAATTAATCAAACATGCTTTTATTTTGTTTATCTGACACTGCAATAAAATGTTCTTTTCAACTGTTTAGTTAACCCAGGCAATGTATAAATCAATGAATAAGAAATACTTAAAGTATTTACTCTACACCTCTAATTGCTGTATAGTTTTAGCTTTGAAATCACTTAAGTAAACCTGAAACTAATCTTCAAGCTATTTTTTCCCTATAAAATGTACACAATTAAATTTAAAAAGGATTTTAATTTTTAAATCAAAATAATTTTTTTAGTAAAAATGTGTACATTATTATATACAAGTGGGGAATGTGATTATTTTATTTTTAAATTATATATTTATACATGAATATTGTTAGTAATAAATTATGAGAAATTGGTGAATGACTTTCGATAACTACAGACTTTCTATCAAACTGCTAAAAGGTTTCATTAAAAATATTAGATAAGCAATTAGGCAGTACTGTTTGTTGGTTATAAAGTATGACAAAGGAGTATGACTAACTTGCCTAGTTTTTGACAATCTGTCATTTAATATATCTTAAACTAGCATTTAAATTTTATGTGAATATTTCAATGTAATAGATAATATTTTTGTCATAAATTTTAATTTCAAAAGAAATATTTGTTAGTAATGTGTATCATCCACAAATGTTTTGTCAACCTGTATTGCTAATTTGATGTATTAAACTTATATATATATATATATATATATATATATATATATATATTACATAAGTTATGAAATTGTCTATTATATAAAAATGAAATCTTAAAAGCAGTTAAGTGCCTCAAACTGTTGTTTGCTGTAATTAAATGTATGCTAACAATTTTTTATGAAAACCTGATATGAGCAAAATTTGTTTGGAATTAGTAACCCTTGGAACTTTTGCTGTGTTTTTCATTTATAATTGAAATTTAAAAATTTGGATTTATAATTTAGTTTGAAAATGCATTAAATTGAAATTTAAGTATTTGAAATTATATTTTCTTTTGAAAGTCAATCAAATTAAAAAATTTGAAGTTTAGTATTAGTGTTCAGAAAGTGAAAGGGGTATAGATAATGATAAAATATTCAAAATCTTTATATTTGAAGCTTAAGATTGCAATGTTTAAAGTTGTAGTTTTAGTGCAATTGGGATTTTGAAAACTGTATATTGTTCAAGGTGACATAATCAAAGTTTATGAGATAACTGCAACACTTAACACAAAAATTTTAAATTACGTTTAACCCATACTGGTAGTATTTTACTTAAAAATTTGTAAATAGTTTGTTTTTAAGAAAGTTTCATTTAATTTAGTTAGCCATTTTTTAAAGAATTCAATGTACATTGTTTTAATTTAAATAAACTTAAACTGCAAAGATTTTGATTATTTTTTATTTTATTAAGATTAAAAAATTCATTGATTTCTTAAAAATATTTTTGTAAATTGTGCACATTAGAATTTAAAATTTGCTATTTGTTGGTAGACTTTCCCTCCTTTCCAATCATTACTATAGATAGAAAAAATTCTTAAAATTTATTATATACATTGGTACATAAAAGATTTTAATTGCTACTGTGAAAGGTTCATTTTATTTTCAGGATAGTCCTATAATTTAAAGTGGTTTTATAAAAGGACTGGTTAAATAATAAAATTCAGTTATACTAAAGCAAAATAGCTTTGTTTTATGAATTTGCTTTTATGTAAGATTCTTTTATCTCTATCCAAATTTTTTATTTAATAATAATAAATAAGAAAATAATCATTTGTAATTTACCAGTTTTTGTCAACTTTTCTGGCTTCTACCATAATTTAATAAAATCTTTGTTTTGGTTTTACTGTAAATAATAATTCCTGCTCCCTTCAATTGCAAATCCTTACATGATCATAAACTACTAATAACGTATGGTTGAGAAAAGAAATAAAAATCTTCTGCATTAGTATGTTCTTGAGATCTCTATTGAATCAGTTATGTAGCATTTCATTATATTTTATAAAATCTTCATTATATATGTAAATGTATAGATCTTTTAAATTTATGACTTGGACTCTGTGGCTAATAGAAATCCAGCCTTTGAAACAATAGGCTCCAGGTTTAAAAAAAAAAAAAAAATACTTATCATTCTTGGTCCCCCCCCCACCCCTACTGATACGTCAGCTTTTGAAAGACCCTATCTTTATTCATAGTTCTACCTCCTGCCTTATTATTCTAGTCCAAAGTTTTTCACTTTGATAATTTTCAGGTTTTGCCAGGCAAATCAGTTCACCTATTTTTCTTTTTCAAGTGCCAGACATCCTTTTTAGTGTTTTGATTATCTATTGCAATAAATTTGTGTTAACATCTACAAACTTTAAATTTCAAATATAATAACTTTGCCAATAATTACCATATTTATTTTTCTAAGTATGCATGATAAAATTTTTCTTTCAAAAATAGCGATGTTTAATTTTTTTAGTCATATTTCTATTCTCAGCATGTGCAGTGTAATCTTTTGGGTTTTCTCCCTTGTAATATTCAGGTCCTTTTATGTTCGTAAAAGTTTTCCTGAAGGCAAAATAATGTGAATAATAAAATTTTGTTACTGCTATTAACTATTTGCCAATCTGCTAAACACTATGTTGTGCCAAATATATTAAGCTTATTAAAAAAAAATTGTTAAAAACCCAAAAAATAAATAAGAAAAAGTTGTATTGTATATATTTTTTGGTTTATAATATTAGTGATTATATGGGTTTAATTTTTCTAAATTTATTTTCTGTGCCTTTAGTTTTCTTATGTATTTAACTTTCCTATAGTTATTTATATATTTAATTTTTGTATTTAACTTGAATTCATATAAATGCATTTTTTCCTTTATATTTTAGGGAGTAGTGGTAATCCATTTCATAATTTGGAGAAAACTACTGTTTTGCAAGAGGTGACTATTATGAGTTATATTTTTAGTTGTATTAATTGGAAATCATTTTTAACATGTATAATTTTTCACTTAAATTTTTTTTATTTCTTTGTTTAAATTTCTAGTTCTATGTATTAGTAATGTATGTGTGTATTGTGTATTTATCCCTTTGACGGCATTCAATGTATCAGAATGTCACGTATTAATTTGGCCAAAGTTGTAAATGATGTTCTGATACCTCATTGAAAATGAGAAAAAATTTAACATGTTCATTCCTGTTTAATTCAAATAAATGTGCAACTAAAGTGTTTTTATATTGTAAGCATTTAACTCAGTGTAGTTATTAGCATTATTCATTCTTTTTTTTCCTAACAGTACTTTTATTTATCGCCATTCTCTCCAAAAAGAAAATATTCATTTTAATGTTTTGATTAAAATAAATATTTTCTCTCGGAAAAATTTCTTGAAATATTGATTTTAATGATTCGATGAACATGCTATGTGTTGCATATAAAAATATTGAGCACATTTATATAAGAAGGCCAACAAGATTCAAGTTGAATGTCTTCATAAAATAAAATAATTACTTATTAAATATTTAATAATAAAATAATTACTTATTGAGAAATTTTTTTGATGAAAAACAAAAGTATAACTTTTAAATTGCCAAAAAATATTGCATATGAATGTTCTGATTTTCTTTATTTGAAGAGGAACAATTTTATATAAATTTAACTTGTTATATTTAGTGATTTCATAATTTGAACATTTTCCTACCAACTGCTTATTTGTGAAAATCTTATAAACGTGTCTATTTAATTATAATTTTTTCTATGTTGAAATTTTCTGATAACATCCTTTGTCTCATTTTATATTGCAAATTATTTTTATGTTAAAGAAAAAACTTGTAAAATGTTTCAGTATATTAATTTTAAACTATTTCATATGCATAATTTCTTGTATTTTGAGCATATTCATGAACGTTTGATAAAGTAAAATAAAATCCTATTCTTATTTGTAAGTAATTTACTTAAAAAAAATTTTTTCATTGACATTGGGCTTTTTACAATAAAACTAGAATGCATATTTAAATTTCAAGAATCAAGGAATAAAGAATGATTCAGTAACGATGAAGATAAAGTTGAACTAATTTTACTAAAGGAAGGAGTTTATTCCTTTTGATTCAATAACATATTCTAATTGTGATAATTCGTTTGCAGATGGAGATTAAAATTAAGTTCAATTATTTAATTTTTCATTTATATGATAGGTTTTGAAAGAACTAGTTATTTATCTGGATAACCATTATTGATATTGCTTCTCATTAGAAAATAATAGTTTTTGAAAATACATTCTATTCATTTGTAAACTTTCTTCCTCTTATCTGTTGAACGATATATTTTTAGAAGTGTTTGCACACTTTACAAATATGAACTTTAACATTGATCCCACCAATATAATAACTTTGAAATAATAGTATGGAATCAGAAATTGCTTGTATAGAAACTAAATATATTTCAAAAGCAAAAATTTATTTGTAAATTAAGTTAAGAAAATTAATTTTTTTTTTATTTCTAAAGAATTATCTTCAAAAAGAATTTAAAATTCATTAATTGATAAAGTTTTTTTTTTTTTTTATATTTAGAAAAATAAAAACAACAGGTTTTGCATACACATCAGTTATTTAATATGATTTATATAGTTATTGATATCCTCTGAAATGCCAAGGAAAATAGATTTGCATTTCTATTAATTTTTAGCATATCCTTTTGTTAAAATTAATTTAACTTTTAGCTAACTAACATTAAATTTAAAAGTGCATTTTAAAAAAATGTAATCATATTTTGTTTAAAAATATATTTATATTTAAATTATAATTAAAAAAATTGCATTAATTTAAATATATTTAATGCAATTTTTTTAATTTATATTAAGAGGAAAGGAAGAAAAATCGTAATATTTTTAGATGTAGGTTACATAAACAATAGTAATTTAGAATGCCAAATTGATAAAATAAAATTACTTTCCAATGAACTCAATACTCTATATACATATGTTATATAAACATCGAAAGAAGTCTCAAATTATTATCTAAGAGAAATGTTGAAATATTTTTGAACATTCAATTCATATATGAAGATATTTGGCAAATAGCAATAAAATACCTTAATTTTTAAAAATTCATGTGTTTCTATTTTTGTTTTTAATTTAATACAATTTTATATTGCAAAATTGCTTTTCTTAATTATTTTATTTTCAAAGGATAAAAAAATTACATTTATCCAAATTCCTTATTTTGAATATACAAAATCACTTTTTAAATATATCAAATATATTTTAAATGTATTCAAATTTGTTTTGATAATATAATAGATTGATTTAAACAATTAATTCATCTATAATAATGCATTCATTTGTAGAATTACAGGAATCCAAATCAATTATATATATTTTTATTTTGTATTTTTATATGTTTTAATAATTGATGTTACATTTTTATAATAGATGGCATTTATTAACTTTGTATGTAAAATTTTATAATGATTTATGTAGTTTTGAGGTGAATTTATTTATGAGTTATATTAATTTCAGTCTAGAACTTTCAATGAAACACCTTTGAATCCCAGAAAATGTGCACATATCTTAACCAAAATAATTTACCTATTGAACCAGGTGAGTATTCTTATGATCAGAGAAAATTAAATTGACCTACAAAAGATGAATTATAATTTTTTAATTTAAAATTGTTGTCTTAGATTAATTTTATAAAAATATTTTTAAAAAAAAATGAACATTGTAAATAAAGTTTTTAGGTATGAAAATGTAATGCTTTAATTTATCTTGCTGAGCTGCAGCCAAATGATTAATGCTGTAGTCCCCTTTTTTTTTTTTTTTTTTTTTTTTTTTTTTTTTTTTTTTTTTTGAACAGTTCATTAGCCCAAATTCCAGCTTGGATATGGATGTTTGTAACGGTTTAGAATCTCTGATTTAAACTGTTGGTCCTGGTCCTGCCCTTGTGTATGCGAAAAAAAGGACAATTGAGCTACAAATAAGCCACTCTTTATTTTAATAAATTTATTAATTGTTTAAATTTTTTCAAAATTTAAAAAACTCATTATAAGCCTAATGATAATTACTAATCTGTTTTATATCAAAGATAAATATCAAAAATCATTAAAGGAAAATGTTTATTGGTTAGAGGCATCCAATAATCTACAAGCTTAAAAGTATCTCTTTTATTTCTGGGACAATAACCCTTTCCTTAAAAATATATAAACATATATATTTTTATCATCACTGGCAGCCTGTGATAATCCTTCAAATAAATTCAAATTAATTTTTTTCAATTAAAATTTAATTTCAAGTTAACTATATTTTAAACAACTTGATTAGATGAAAGGAACATAGATATGGATTAAATTTAAAAATAAAAATTTCTTAATTTATAAACACATGTAGATCACACACTTCATTGAAATAATATATTTTTATATATATAAACATATATATTTTTATCATCACTGGCAGCCTGTGTGATAATTCTATAAAGAAACTTGCTAATGTTTTTATGACGTTGAAACATTAAAAGGCTCCTTAATTAATTTGAACTGGTAACTATACTGTTTATCAAACATTGTTGGAAATGACATGGGAGCACAAATAAAATATTAAAAAAAAATGTATTCCAAATTTGTTTTACTAGGTAAATTAGTGAAACTAAGTAATTTGTGAATTCAAAAATGTTTAGTTAAATTACCAGTTGCATCATGATGGATTTCAAATTGATTGCAATCAAACAAGTGTGATTGTAATTATGAATTAAACTATTAATTTTAGTAAACAATTTACATAATCTAAAAGGAGTTATCTTTTTTTTATTAAAATATTTGAATTGCATAATTTATATTAAAGCAGATTGTTATTTCTGTTCAAATATTATTCGTCATGAAAGGGATAGTGAAATTTTATTCAAGATTTCTTATTTATAAAGTACTTGTGTGAATTAATTTATATTCTTACTTATCCACAATAACCAAAAAATTTTAATTTTTAAAATTTTTTATTTAAAAATATGTGAAAGTATTAATACATTAAAAAATTATAGAAAGTAAATCATCAATTTAATTTTGTTTTTTAACAATTTATTTTTGTCGAAAAAAAAACAATAGAAAATTCTTACAATTACTGGAAATATTAAACTGAAGTTTTAAAATTCTAATAAATTTAACAATTTATATACAATGTTAATATTTTTTCAGAGTAAACTTAATGTTGCATGATCTTTTAAAAAGATTCCAAACATTTGTCTTGAAGCTGATGTAAAATTATGAATAGCCTTTAATGAGATTATTGACATTAATTTGGAGGTAAATTATGTACATATTTCAAATGTGTTCATAATACATGTATGTCTTGTGTCAACATGTATATCTTGAAGCAATGCATTTATTTTTATTATCTTTTGTGTGGCTCTGGCTGTAAACAAATTATAGGCATCATTATATTGGAACTATATTCTAATTTTTTTTTGTGCCATTTCTAATGTGATAAATAAAAATATAGTAACTGAGAGTGATTTATAATTCTTATATATTGAAAAATATTTATCATAGTCAAAATATGTTCTTTGAAAAAACTTATTTATTATATTTGTTTACATTTTTTTCAAAATTTTCAAATAATTTAATTTGCAAAAATTTAATTTTCTTTTCAAACTATCAGAATTTTACTAACAATATTTTTTATGTGTATAATTGTTGTGTTTATTTGAAATTTATATTGATATATATTAAATTATTTTACCCTTACAGGGTGAACAACTTGCTACTGTAGAAGCTACAGAAGCCTTTTTTGCAATGACTAAACTCTTTCAGTCTAATGATCCAATTATTCGCCGCTTGGTTTTCCTTTGTATTAAAGAATTATCAACTGTAGCAGAAGATGTTATTATTGTTACTAGCAGGTATGATTAAGTTTCAATTTTATTTAATATGCTCAGAAATTAACATGTATTTTAATATTCATTGATATTTATATGTATATATATAAAATTGAAGAAATTTTTAAATTGTGGTGAATTAAAGTATATAATTGGTGTTAAATTTCTTACTGATATTGATAATAGTTTTAATAAAAATGATTAATTGATATTTTTTAAAAGAAAAGGATAAATTTATATTTTTTGTAAAATATTAAATTATTTTATATTCATTATAAATCATCAAAGTAAATTCCTTTTTGTCATTACTATAAATCTGATTTTCTTTTTTTGTTTAATAATTCTGAATTGAAATTAATCAGTGTTTCTTCTTTTTATTTTCAGTTTAACCAAAGATATGACAGGAAAAGTGAGTGCTTTAAAAAATATTGGAATATTTTATTTTTGTATCAAACTTGTGTGTATTTTAAAAAGAAAACTGTAAAAGGGTTTCAAATAATCAATTATTAAATGTTTCATTGTTTTCCTTTTATTGTGCTGCTGATCTTTTCCTATAATTTGTAATTCAAACATTCATTCAGTCTCAAGCAAGAATTTTATACCACTGAATGTTTTATTGCTTTAAATTATTAAACTAGAATATTGTTTTGGAAAATATATATTTAAAATTAACAGTGCATTGTGTGTGTGTTAATTATCCATTTTATTTAAAATTAATTATTAGATTGTTTTATACAGTTAATTTCTAATGTATTATTAATTATTTCTACAAAAAAAAATGCAATGCTATTTATTTTTTTTATATAAATTTTAGTTGAATATGAAGCCCTTTTTATATTACAGGAGGAACAATACCGGCCAGCAGCTATTAGAGCTCTGTGCACCATAACCGATGTAAGGAATTTTCAATTTTGTACTATATAAGGTTTATAAAATTATATCAAATTATCAAAATGACAAAAAAACTTATAACTAGGTTAAAATCCTTAAAAGTTTTATACAATTGTAAACTTGTTGTTTTAAATTAAGTAAACTTTATTGTTATTAATAACTTTTATGTGGTTAGAAAATTGGGATTATAAATTTGATTTTAGTATATCTTTGAATTATGTTTGATATTTATTTAAATTTTTGAAGGACAGTAGTTCAAATTGCATTTCAAAACATAATCATTTTTATTGGAGAAATTTTCTAGGGGCTAAATTATCTGGTTACTTGTTAGCTGGATGGTGATAAAAAAGCTGTTTTAGATAAATAACAATTTTAAAATGTTTTCATGTCCTGTGAAATAATTTTTAATATATGAAACTAATTTAAAATTAGAGATAGGGACGTATAAAGTTTTAAATGAATTCTGTGGCATAATATATTTATTTATGTAAATATGAAATGAAAATTTAAATTTAATCATTTTAGTTTTCTGTCTTATAATTTTAAAATTACCTTTGCATTCTATATTGCATTTAATTGTTTTTTCATTGATTATTGTATTAATATTTAGTAGTAAATAAGAAAAAGAGAATTCAATTTTTTTTTTTTTTTTTTTTTTTTTTTTTTTAAACATTTTTGGAAAATGTTTCTGGAAAATATTTGTTGAAAAAAAATAATTGCTACTGTTTCCTTAACCTGAAATTTTTTATGCAGTAATTTTTTAAGTTTATTCAATTCTTTTAAAATATATTTGGTTTTTAATTCCTTTGTTTTTGTTTTAATATATTGCTCAATATACAATACATTTTAGAGAGGATTTCAATGACTTCTTAATTATCATAAGATACAATATAAATTATTAAAACAATGTCAAAATTGCTTGGGAATTGTGTCATTCTCTCAACTGGTAGGTAGTGTATTCTATACTGTCTCAGTGGAGGATACATAATGTTTGCTAATGTAGCTGCTGTGCTGTATAAGCTGTGGTTTCAATGTCTCTAAGTAGAATGATACACATGGAAGTGACAAACCATGTCTGGTTCTTCCTTGTCTCTTCTAAATTGAGGATTCACCCACTTTCAGAGATAGGGTGACACATCCATTGATTGCTCTACTATGTTAGATAGCATTATTTCTGTTCATTCTAACACTAAAAGGTGAAAATTTCTATTGGATGGGATTAAAGAAAAAAAAATATTTTTGACTTATTATTTTTTTTAGGATAAATAATAAGTTGAGAAACCTAGATATCGTAATTGTTGAGTTAAAAGAAATTATAGAATTTTATTACATTTAATTGAAATTATAATCAAAATTAATTGTAGAAAGTGAAGTTTACAAATGCAGTTTACCACAATTTTGATATTATGTGTGATATAATCAAAATACTTGCGTTTATCTACTTTACTTATCTCTGTGAGGTGCTGAGCATTAAATACAATTACCTTAATTGAAACAAAATTTCTGAATTGAATTTTTTTCTGTAATATGCTGCATTCTGTTATTTTAATTTTGCTTATCCAATGTCATGGTTTGTGTAGCCAATTTTTCAACTAGTTTATATATTAATACTAATGCAAATATTAATATTAATGCAAATATTTAAAAGCTTCTATTCTACATGTATAGAATCTGTATTCTCTAGTAATCATTTTAATATTAACTATTTACAAAGAAAAATATAACATTGAATTTTCATGAAGGTATAGTGAATTAGGTTGTGAAGATAGAAATTTTTAATTACTTTGTTATACTTTTTTATGCTATAAATAAAACTGATTGTATCTTTCATATGAAGCTTATAAAAAAAAATTCCTTTATCCAGGGTGGAATGTTACAAGCAATTGAAAGATACATGAAGCAAGCAATTGTAGATAAAAATAGTTCAGTGTCTAGTGCAGCTTTAGTTTCATCTTTGGTGAGAATTTCATATTATTTGTAGAAAGATCCATTTGATAATGCAATTTCTTTTCAATGATCATTTCTATTTAATAAGTATTTGAGAATACATTAATATTTTAGCCTATGAATTTATGTAAAAGTTAAATAATGTTAATATCTGATGGAATGTCACATAATTTATGTAATTAAAGATGTTAATACAAATGATTTTGATATTTGGTGTTTAGAATTCCTTTTCTTGAAATACATGATATTTACAATTTATGGTTTGTATATATTAAAAAATATATTGTACATTTTTATTCCTGTAAATGTTTTTTATTCAGATTGTTTCAATACATATTTTTAAACGTATATTCAAAATTTTAAAATTGATGTCATAATTATTGATTTAGTTTTTAATTTATTTTCCAGCATATGATGAAATCAAGTCCAGATGTAGTCAAACGATGGGTCAATGAAGCCCAAGAAGCTGTGAATTCTGATAATGTTATGGTTCAGGTAAATATAACTCGGAGAATGAATTTCTGACAAATAATTAAATTGTCTACTAGAGAAGGAAATGGTTCAAATTTTTTGTCACTCTTTGAAAAACTGAACTATTTTTGCATTTAGACTATATCAAGAATACTCGATTTGAAAAACGATGGGCTTACCTTCACTGATATGCTTATTTGTCTGGGTGAGGTGGAAGTCATAGATAATGGCTTACTACAGTGATTCTCAACCTGTGGGGCGCGAGCACACTAATAGGGGGGCGCGATCATATCCAAGAGAAAATGTTATTTAAAAAAATTAAGTGACTGAAAGGAAAGAACACACACACACACATACAAAACAAAATACATTTCGACATATTTAATAATTAACTTATTAAATTAAAACAATTTACTAAATTAAAACAAATTTAATAATTATTAGTGACTTCCTTGGGCCTGTCTTTGAGAGCAAAGTTTTTCGAAGGTGGGTTTAATATTAGAAATAGACACTCTCAGTTCTTTTTCTATATTTAGCTGAGATCTATATTTTGTCTTCAAAGAAGCCACCATAGAAAATCCAGTTTCACAAAGGTAAGATGTTGAAAATGGTAGTAGAATGCGAAATGCCCTTGTTTTAAGTGCAGAAAACTCATCATCCACTCCTGCCCAAAATTAAAAGAGTGATTTATAACTAAATTGTCTTTTGGTTTCGCCGCTTGCCGTGAAGTCTATGAAGGTTTCTTCCTCTTCGATTGAGAGTCCTTCGGGAGTATTTTGAAATGGATCCCTCACCCACTTGTAACTAATGATATAAGTTTGTCTTCAGCAAGAAAGTACTTTTTAAAATTCTTTGCTAGCATTGCTACATGATTTTCAATGGTTACAAAAGCAACTTTTACATGTTGTTCTTCAGCCTTGTAAGTTTTAATACAATCATTCAAATTTGCAAACATTGTTAAGTTTTCTTGCTTTAAATTTCTGCTCCACAATTCCAATTTCCTACAAAAAGCATTAACTTTATCACTCGTATCAATATATATGTGTATTTGCTCCGTGCAGTTGAAGATTCGAGTTATTTAATTTCTCGAATTTGTCGACCATGTAGCTCAATTTCAACACAAATAAACTATCGCGAAAATTCTCAGCTTCCGGTCTGTTTTCCTCTTCTAAGAAAACGGCGATTTCTTCTCTTAATTCATAAACACGTTGCAAAAATTTCCCTCGTGATAACCATCTTGCCTCGCAATAAAATAGTGACACTGAATGTACTGTACCCAAATAAACACTGAATGTACTGCACCCATGTCTTTAAAAGTGCGGAAAAGATTCTTGATTTCAGGGGTCTCATTTTTATATAATTTACTACGGTTACAACCGTAGTTAACACAATATTCAAACCAGGACTCATTTCTTTGGAAGCCAAAGCTTCTCTGTGGATCATGCAATGTGTCCAGACGCACTGTGGCGATTTTTGTTTCACAAGTGCTTGAATACTTTGGAATCTTCCTGACATAGAACGAGCACCATCTGTGCATATTCCGATGCAATTTTTCCATTCTATGTTTGCCTCGTTCATAAAATCATTTAAGATAGCAAATAAAGCGAGTGCTGTTGCTTTGAGCTCTATTGGTTTGCAGAAAAGTAATTCTTCTACTACTGACTCACCACAAAATCTAACATAGGCAATGACATGAGCATCTTTATTACTATCTGTTGCCTCATCGAGTTGTATTGAAAACAATTTGTAACTCAACTTCGACAAAAGCTGACACTCTACATCTTCAGCTATATCTGCATTTCGACGGGCAACATTATCATTTGAAAGAGGTATAGACTGCATTTATTTTGCAAAATTATCTCCAAACATAATTTCTACAATATCAATCGCGGCTGGCAAAATAAGCTCTTCACCAATGGCGTGAGGCTTTTTACATCTGACTATTTTATGTGAAACTTTGTAAGAGGCAATTAAAGCTTTTTCATTCACAGACAAAGTTTTTTTAAACAATGATTTTTGCTTTTCATATGATTTTAATTTTAATTCGAAGAATTCTCTGGGTTTGTTTACGTACTCATTATGAAGAATTTCCAAATGACGTTTAAGTTTATTAGGTTTCATGCTGTCTGCCACCAACATTTTTGAGCAAATGATACACAGGGGCCTTTCTTCTTCATTTACTTCAGTACTAGTGAACCCAAAATTTAAGTATTCTTGAGAATATTTTCTTGATTTTATTTTCGGAACCACGCTTATCTGTGTACTTGTTGATGCTTGTCTATCGTCTAATGCTCGCTTACGCCTGCTTAAAAATTTATCCATGATTCTGCATAAGTCTGCTACCGTGAATATTTATTACGGTGAATTGCAATTGCACGAAAATATATATAATATACACATCCAGAATAGATTCAATAGCGATAGAAGGATCAACTCGAATGAGATTGTCTGGAATTGAAATATGCGCATAGAACTTTCTCCTTCTCCCTATGAGAAAACATTTGTTCACATCTGCGCACGCTCCTAGCTTAAATTTTTGCTGACAAGAAATTCCAGACAACTCCAAACTTCTCGCGAAACCGTGAGAGTGCCGAGACATAGCGGGACGCAAGAGCAATAAAAAAGCATAGGATTCTTGTTTTTTCAATGCTGAGGATCGGTGTTGCAAAATGTCAATAAATTTCGGTATTCTTGGTAATTTGTAAAGTTTAAAATTAATGTTGTAGTGTAAGTTTAGCTCCAAAATACTCAAAATACATTATTATTGTATATATTTTTTTTGTATGCGGTGGGGAGGGGGGGGCGCGATGAAAATTATGATTGAAAATTGGGCCGTGAATACTAAAAGGTTGAGAAACACTGGCTTACTAAGTTAAAATTATAATTGCTTTCAAACGAATTATGTATTTTTTTATGAATGTCAGCTAAAAAATCAAGAGTGGAGCTATTTTTTTAAAGTACTTCAAAAATAAAAAGTAGAAACATTTAAACATCTAACAATAAATGTGTCTAAGAAACATAAACTATTTATTAAAATATGGTTATATTAATATTGTGTGTGTAATTTTGAATTGTTTCAGAATTCTATACATGCTATTTTATTTTAAAATATTCATTATAGTTAGCAGATTTGTTAAGATAATGTTCAGAATTGTTATATTTCATGAGTGGTAACAGCAATCCCATCAATTCTTTAAATCCTGAATTTTCTAAAAATAACATTTTTTTTTTCCTGAATTTTCATTAAATTTTCTATATTTCTAAAAATCTAATAAATTTGAAAACAATTATCAGTGTTGTAAGATGACAGTACTAGCATTTTGAGTCCTGCTTTGTTTTGCACTCTGTTTTAATACTGATATTGTATATTAAACAAAATGTTTAATGATATTTTAGATTATTTATATTTAGAATATCTTAAATAATGTTTTGTAGTGCAGCATGTCTTTATTAAAATTTTTGATGCAAGTATTTAGTCATAAATTATTTTGAGAAAATTATCAATTGTTTATTTTACTGTAAAAAAAAAAAGTGATTAGAATTTTGAAATGATAGTTGTACATGCTTGAGGAAAAGAGTAGTATTATTGATGTAAGCTATTTGTGCTTTATATTGACATGATCAAAATATTAATAATTCTTTCTCAAAAACCATCTTTAGTTAGGAAATATATTCTTATTTTCCCACTTATCATCCATGTTTTATCATTGACAAATATATATAAAATGTTCTTCAATCAAATATTTCACTTCTTTTTTTGCATGTATCTACAAGTGAATTTTGGTATTTTTATTCAATTTTACAAATAGCTCTCTTGGGATATTGATATAAATATTTTTCCTATGTTATTTCTTATGGCTTACCTTTCCTTAATTTTTCCATAACATTTTTTTTTTTGTGGATATTGACAAAAATATTTGAAATCAATCATATAAGTAGATTCTTTACAGAACTATATTTTTCTTTTAAAATTTAGGTTTTCATTGCTTAATTGGGAATATAAATATTTAAGTGTTTTATAAATTATTTAAAATTTTATTTATATTGATTTTTTTAAAGATATTTTACTTTGCTAAAATTGACTTGAAATTCTTATAAGAAATATGTTTGAACTGTGCATTTTTCAGTATCATGCATTAGGATTGTTGTATCAAATTCGTAAGAATGACAAGCTTGCCATCTCTAAATTGCTAACAAAATATACCAGGACTACTTTGAAATCTTCATATGCAGTTTGCTTATTGGTATTGTATATTTTCAATATTTTAATACAATATTATATATTTGCTACTTTATTTTAATCCTAAGATGTGTTCTGTAATTTAGATTCGAATAGCCAGTAAACTAATTGAAGATGATGAAGCTGGGTGAGTACTGCTCAAATACAAAAAAGCATTTTATAATTTACTATCTTTTTTAATGTATAAGGTTTTAAAAAATTCTTAAAGTTGAATCAACTTATGTTTATATAAAAATGTACCATTCATTTCATTTTGTTTTTACTTCATTAATGAGTAAACTAACAATTGAAGCTATTCCAAAATCAAAGTGAAATTTTATTTTAATATATCATATCTGACCTGGCAACTGATTATTTTCTGTCCTTCTGTATGGTTGTTTATAATGGTTCTGAATCTACTTGAAATTGTGAAGTTCTTATTTAATTGACTCTTTTATCCAGAATGTGAACATAGTAATAAACTTACCAATTAACCTGTATTTTAAAAATTTTCCTTTAATTGCAATTTTTTTCCTTAGTCAAAACTTAGTTTCATATAGTAATAAATATATACATTTGAAATATTCTCATTTTACGTTATCATTTCAAAATATTTTCATCCCACTCATAAATCAAATTTTCAGTTGTTGAAATTTTAGATTGTGAAGGAAGAATTAATATTTATGTCATTTCATAATTAATTTGTGATGCAAAGATTAAATAAGAAATTAATTGTTACAAAACATTTTTTGTTTACTCTGATTTAAATCTTGTAATTTTTTTCCTTTTTTTTTTTTTTTTTTTTTTTTTTTTTTTTTTTTTTTTTTTTTTTTGAAATTTTTTCATATTATGAAATTTTTGATTGTTGAAATTTTTTCATATTATGAAATTTTTGAAAACCATATATAAAAATGTATAGTAAAAAGTTATGAAAATTAAAGTAACTTTTTATTGAAAGTGTTATTGAGTGTAATATGAATTTTCTAAATAAAAATTATATATTGCTTAAGTTTTGGTTCATCACATTAATTTGTCCGAATTTAAAAATAAGTAAATATTTTGTTTCAAAAATTATTTATAAATTGTAATTTTATTTTTTGTACTATATATTTTAGACCTGAAAGTCCTCATTTTGATTTCATCGAAAGTTGCTTACGTCACAAGAGTGAAATGGTTATTTATGAAGCTGCGCATGCTATAGTCAATATGAAGTCCACAACTCCTCGTGAATTAGCACCAGCTGTTTCTGTTTTACAATTATTTTGTGCTTCACCTAAGCCAACTCTTAGATTTGCAGCTGTCAAAACTTTAAATAAGGTAACTAAAATTTTCATATCTATGTGTTACTTGTCTTTTACTGATTTCATGCTAAGCTTAGTTTATGCCATTTGTTCAAATGTGGCTTTAATAAAAGATATATCTTTTTAAAATTTTATGAGTTTCACAGAATTTATTTGAATTAAATATTTTTTGATTATGAAATTTTAAGAAAAATATTCTATAGTAATCATACATAGAACTCAGGAGATTTTTGAGTACTATGGTAGTAAGATTAGTAAACTTTCCTGACCAAATATGCTATGTTCTTTTGTAAATAAATTAGTTTAATATTTTTGTTTAAGTTATCTTTTATTGATATAATATTAATATTTCTAACGGAGAAAATATATTTTCTGCAATTTAATACAATATGTAGATTTTTTTAACTTAAATTGTAAAATTTGATAAAATAAAATGGATAAAATTAATTAAATTATTAAATAATTTAATTAATATAAAATTAAATAAATTATTTTTTCTGTAGTGTAAACTATAGAAAAAAATTAAATTTTTCATGAGTTTAAATTTTTATAATTTTACTGATTGAGTTTAATGGCTGAGAAATTATAATTCTAGCCTTTTGTTCAGTATATTGGTTGTTATTTAGACATGGATGTGGTTCAGAATACATTTAGAATTGCAAGTTTTGTTGATTAAGACCTTGTGTGTAAAAATGTAAATATATTTGAGTGTTGTGGAGTGATAAATATAATTTTGTTGTGAAAAATGCTAGACAAAATTTGTTATTAAGGCAAATTTTTGCATTCATTGCATTTCCTTAAGATTAATTAATTCATCTTTTATGTGCAATCAGAACTATAAATTGCATAATATATTTAAAATTTTGAAATTTTCAAAAATTAAGTCATTTAGCATCTGATAATAGTTTTTAAAATTATTACTATGCACATTATTAATGAGTGGAAATATACATAGCTATTACGTTATTTAATGAACTGTAAATATTTTAAGAAATTTAGCTTTACTTCTTGTTTTTACTAGGTTGCAATGACACACCCAGCTGCAGTTACTGCTTGCAATATTGATCTAGAAAATCTCATCACAGATTCTAATCGTAACATTGCTACTTTAGCAATCACTACTCTCTTAAAGACTGGTAGTGAAAGTAGTGTGGATCGTCTTATGAAACAAATTACCTCATTCATGTCTGAAATATCTGATGAATTCAAGGTGGTAGTTGTGCAATCTATAAGGTATTGAAGTGAAATTTATTCTCTTCTTAAAATATCCTAATAAAATTAATAAAACTATTTGAAAAAGTAAATTGCAATAATCATGTAATTAATCATGAATTTATTTTCATACTTCTGTTATGAATTTCATTGCAACTATATGCTTCTTAACTTGTATTAAAAATGATATATTTATTCATTACATTGATATTTAATTCTTAAATTTTTACTTTAAAGATAGAATCTTAAATAGCTTGTTTATAAGTTTAGCTTAATTTTGAGCGTACAAATCTTTATCATACTTAGACCAAATTAAAAAAAACAATGTTAATATCAAAGGAAGATTAAAATTTTAAATAATTTTGTAAAAGACAAATTTATTAATTCTTTTAGCATTCTTAAAAGCAAAGTATATTCTTTTGTTCAGCATGATCATTTCCCTATACTATTGACTTCATTTTTTTCCAATCGTAAGAGCTATTACAATTAAAAATTTCATATGTTTTAAAGTTAATGTAAAATTAATTATGCTGGCATATTTCTGAACATGTAATTAGAATTTTATAATTATATCATAAGTACTTTAAAAGTGTATTCTCTTAAAATGATTGAGAAATGAGAACATCTAAAATGAATTCATGAATAAGGTTTTTTATAGATTTATTTATTTTTAGGTCTTTATGTCAAAAATTTCCAAGGAAACATAATGTAATGATGAATTTCTTGTCTGGTATCTTGAGAGATGAAGGTGGTTTTGAATATAAGAAAGCTATTGTTGATACAATCATTAATATTATTGAAGATAGCCCAGATGGTAAAGAAGCAGGTAAAGATTGACTTTTTCTTATTTTAATGATTCTAAAACATTTTTAACTAATTTTTTATTAAAGCTTCTGTTTTTCACATATTATTTTGACTGCTTCGTTTTAAAAAAATTTTCAAATTCAAGTATTTTCCTATTAAATTTATTATAAATGTTGTGGTTTATAAATTCATTAAGGAAATTGAAATAAAATATAATTACCTTAAGTGAAGAATAAATCTTTAAATTTAAAATGTATATATATTTTATAATTTGTAAGTATGATTTAATCAAATAATTAAAATTAAATATTGTTCGCATGTTTTTAAAATCTTGAATGTTCGAGAAAAGGTTAATTTTCCAGGGATTGAGAACCTTGAACTCTTATAGTATTCCACTTCTTTATCTTCTTCCCAAAAAATTATTAAAAACATTATTTCATTTTAAATTTTACGTTTAAAAATTTCATCTAATTTTGGAATAGCAATTTAATATTTTGATAATTAAGGATCTTTCTCAAGTCTTGGCTTTTCGTCTATTGTACTGCATAATCGACTACTGCTTCTGATCACATAATTAAATTACTTTTATACTCTGCCTGTTTTTTACTGGAGTAAAGATTTTATTTTATTCCTAGGTATGAATTTAAGTCAAAGGTATCTATATATAATAGCCTGTGTGCCAATTCATATTTAATGATTAGAAAAGTCTGAATATTAATAGTAGCCAAAAAGAACTTGTCAAATGTTTTTCTGCCCTATACAAATAATGTTTTGAAGATTTCAATCTTGCATTGATGAATGAAAATGCTGTATAAAAACATTCCAGAAGTCAAGTCCATTGATTTATTTTTGGTAAGATAACTTTGAACACCAAAAACTATTTAAGTGGAAAAATTAATCTGAAAGCGTATCAACCATAGCTATTAACTCGGTTATCTGCAAAAACTTTTGTTAAATATTGGAACTTTCAATTTGCATGTGATTAAAAACAGTGTCTTGGATGCTGACGTTTCAAACTTGTTAAACTATCATGACTCTTTGCAGATTTCTTTTAAATATATGAAAAAACATTCCATCACATGTGTATAGTGTGATCACAACAAAATTTTTTTGCAGATTAAGGAAAACTGTATATTTAGTATTTGAAGTAATGCTCTTACTTCCTTATTTACTAAGTCTCTTGCAAGAAAATTTAAATAAGTGAATGTACTGTTTGATAAAAGTCTAAATGTTTTGAAAATAAAAAATAGACATTCAAGACAATTTTGGCATAAGTGAAACTTTTTTTTTCTTTAATTCTGATTTTTGGGAGCATTGATCATCTAATGTTTGTAGGATTTATGTCTTGTGGAATGAAGCTGAAACTTTCCTAGGGCATATAAATTTTGATAGATGCCCCTAATGTGAATTAGAAGTATTTTATAGTATGATTCCGAATTATTATTTAACAGAGCTTAGCAAAAGCTTACTTAATGTTGATAGCTATATCACATATAATGCCTTGCAGATTGGATATATTGCCAGCACATAAAGATTACTAGATATGTTTGAAATTTCCTTATTTAACTATGATATACTTATAAACATATCATAGTTAAAATTTCCATATTTAACTATGATATGTTTGAAATTTCCTTGCTTATGAAGTGTATTTCCTAAAGGAATTAAATGATGCACTACCAAGATCATTAAGATCTTATTTTATCAACAATGAATTTTTTTAAGTTTACCTTGATTTTTTACAACTCTAAGATTTGTTAGTTTATGTAAGAGCAAAAATGAAAAATTGTAGGTGATAATATAGAGTTAGTAATTATGTGCAAAAAATAATGAACCCATGAAATTAGATAAATTTTAAATTAAAATCAATTAAAATTGTTTTTAAATATGTTTTCGAACATAACTCATTTATTTTATAATTAGTTATCTCTTATTAATTCTACTGGAAGTTAATTTTCCTACTCACTTATTTCTCATGCTCCTGTGTTTGTGGATCATGTATTAAATTCCTTCTTAATCAGGACTTTTAAATGTATTAATTCAATTTATTGTACTTTTTTAATATGTATATAATGTGTATGCATGCATGTGCATGCTTCTATTAAAGTTTTTGCTTTTTACATTAGTGCAAGCTATAAGTAAAATATGACATATTTTCAACTTTGGTACTTAAAAATGTGGTTTGTAATTTTTCACATTCCTTTTAGGTCTTGCTCATCTCTGTGAATTTATTGAAGATTGTGAACACACTTCTTTAGGTGTTAAAGTTTTATATTTACTCGGGAAAGAAGGTCCCAAAACATCACAACCCTGCAAGTACATTCGATATATTTATAATAGATTAATTCTGGAAAATGCTCCTGTCAGAGCTGGTAAGTATTTAATTTATTAAAATTTTGATTTTGTAAAAATTTTGTTTATTTTTGAAAACAAAGTTTTCCAGGTTTTACTGTCCTTATAGAATACGACCCAGAAGTTTGCATACACATTTTTATGATAACATTCTGTCAATTCATTCTTCATGTCATCTCTTTTAATAGCATTCTATTGAAATAAAGACTTTTGAGCTCACCAGGACTTTGTAATAGGATTCCTTTTTTAAGTAAAAGATCATTGGTTCAATTCTTAAATTATTGTTGAGCAACAGTGGATGTTTTTGCTTTCTGTATGCATGTATGTCTGGTTGGTGCTTTCAGAACTTTCTGTGTTCTGTTCCTTACAAATGTCTTTAGTTGATTATCTATGAATACCAATGAAATCCCCTTAAAAAGCAATAATAGACTGGGTGTTCTAATAACTGCTCTTATGTTGTCCACCATGCTTCCTCATGTTAAAAACCTGATAATAGCCTTTGGCTCTTAAGTTGTCCACCATGCAAATAAGGCTTTCTATTTTCTGCTTGCGCATTGTTGATAGAGGCTGGAACTTAATCCTTCCAATATGTGAATATAACCTTCTGTCTTTCTGAAAAGTCTTAAAAAACTGGTGGATGTTAAGAGGCTTTATTATCAGATAGTTTCAAAATGAATCCAGTATATTTAATAAATACAAGTATGGCAAATATTTTGCAACCAAAATATTTCAAGTATTTTCTATGAAAATATAATATTTTCATTTTTTAAGAGCTAATATTATATTCATAATATTTATGCATGATTTTTTAAAAGTGTACAGTTTTTTAAAGTACATTTTAACAGATATTTTTAATAAACATTCTTTTATGTTAAATGCTATCAAAAATTTTTAGAAATGTCAGTTGATTTGACTGAATATTTCATATTTAAAGGGGTTTTTTTTCAGTTTATATTTCATACACTATAAAATTAAATTTGTAAATGTTTTAAAATATTTATAATTTTTTTCATTCTTCTTCCTTGGGCGCAATATTTATTAAAGCCTTTTTTGTTTCATTTTTAGCTGCTGTTAACTCTCTTGCAAAATTTGGTGCTCATTGTGAGGAATTGCTTCCAAATGTCACTGTTTTACTCCAAAGAAGTCTTTTGGATATGGATGATGAAGTGCGTGATAGAGCAACTTATTATTTAAATATTTTGAAGGAGAAACAAAAAGGCCTTTATTCACAATATATTCTCAATGGTAAGAAATATTGAATTTACAAGATAATTTATATTAACAATATAAAATTATCCTTTATACAAAATACAAATTTTATGTAATGAAAGAATTAACAATCTTACATTTTCTAATAAATGAACAACCAATATTATTGAATGATCAGTAAACAGGTAAAAAAAATTATATATTAAAAATGAATCATTATTTTTAAAATAATTCTTGTTATTTATCTCTCTATTTGTAAAGTCAGTTTGTTCCTTACTATTTATATCATGATTTCTAGAGAAATTGCTATAAATTGTAAAAATTTATAGCAATTTTTAACTAAAAATTATATTGTATTATAATTTTCATTAAAAATTATAATGTAATATTTTTATCATGAAAAAAATTAGAGAAAATGGTTTAAAATCTACTCAGAATGATGTTCTGATCGTAAAATTCTTCAAGTCTGATATTTCAAGTAATCAATATTAAATCTAAAATGCTAAATGAAACTTAATTTTACTTTTGAATTATTTGATGCAATCTTTAATGCAAAATTGCATTTAAATTCCATTACTTTTGAATTCTTCTGACATTTGAAAATCAGGTGATGAAAACTTTTTCAACATGGTCATTCATTTGGAAAAATTATTGCTCGCAAAAAGGAAGAGAATCATTTCAAACATCATCTAGTATGATTTTTAAGCAAATAAGTTATACATTACTACTTTTCTTTGATATTAAACTCATCAAAGTCTTTAAAATGCATCCTGATTGAAGATTTATGAATTCAAGTCCTTCAAATATTGATTACTTACACCTTAAACCAGGGATGGGCAAACTTTTTCGATGGCGGGCCATATATCGAAAAAATAAAGTTTGGCTGGCCAAGATGAATTTTTCTAAAATTTTAAAAACAATATGCAAGTGTTACAATTTAATATATTAATGAGATGAATGAAATTGTGGTTTCATTTTTAAAAGTTCCTTATATTGAGGTTCGAAGTGAGATGTACTGATTCTAAGGAACGAGGCTAAATGCTCATCTGTCAATCTACTTCTGAAATAATTCTTTCTAAGATTCATAGTTGAAAACACTTGCTCACATATATAAGATGAAGCAAACATAGCACTGATTTTCTGGGCATGAGATATTAAATTTGGGAAGCTTACTTTCAATAATGATTTGTAAAACTTTAACTTTTGCATATTTAGAAACAATTGCTTGAGATGATTGTTAGATTGCAACTCAATTAATTTAAGCTGCAAATCTGACCTCACTGCTACACAATTTACATTGAATGGCATGGTTAAAATATCCAATTCTGCTTGAATGGCACTGAAATCTAGAAATCTGTGTTCGAACTCAAAATGAAGTTTTTTCAAGCTATCTTCATAATTCTTAAGGTTCTCTTCATTTACTGAGGGTATTGAATTTAACCTCGAGAAATGAGATAAGTCGTTCTTACTTAGCTGCCCAGCAAACATATTAAGTTTTAGTTTAAAAGCTTTGAGATGTGACCAAATATCGTCGATAAATTTATTTTTCCCTTGCATCTTGACATTCAAGTTGTTCATATGATAAAGAAGATCTGTGAAGAATGCAAAGTCTGAAAGCCATTTTGTATCTTCTAACATTTCATTCTTCGCAGAACACTGTTTCTCATGGAAGAATGACACAATGTCGTTTTTCAGCTGCCAAACTCGCTCGAAAACATACCCTGCACTAAGCCACCTTACTTTCGTGTAATACAGTACATCAGAGTATTCAGATTGCACTGACTGAAGAAAATCTCGAAATTACCTGTGAGTAAGCCCACGAGATCGAATAGAATTTACAAGCTTAACGACTGTATCAAGCACAGGTTTCATATTCAATGCAGATTTACACAGAGCATCTTGATGTATAACACAATGTAGAAAAACAACAGTGCTCCTGGCATAGTTTTGATTAAAGAGTCCACGAAATTCAGATTTTTTTCCTGTCATATTTGGTGCCCCATCGGTCGTAATATTGCATATATTTATTATAGGCACTTTCAAAGTTAAAAGCCCTTCCTGAAATTCACGAAAAATATCATATCCCGTTGTAACTCCCTTTAAAGAACGCATGCACACCAGTTCCTCATAATTTCAAAGTTCTCATCAACACCTCTTATAAATAATACTAATTCAGCAGTAACATTTGTATCAGTGCTTTCATCCATAGCTATGGAACAAAATTTAAACTGGCCAATCTTTGACTCTAATTGTGATGCTAAATTTTTATCTATGGCTTCCATTGTAGAAGTCACCGTTTTTTTGAGATAAGCTTATTGTCTCAAAATTATTTTTCTTGTCTGGACATAAAACATCACTAACTTGGAGCAGGCATTGTTTAACGAACTCCCCATCACTGAGAGCTTTATTATTTTTAGCAATATTGTTTGCTACAATGTAACTTGCATGTGTAGCTTCTTCTTGAATACTGTTTACCTTCTTGAAAAGATTTTGCGGGCCTGATAATTTTTTTACAAAGACTTTCTGTATTTTATTTTTATTTTTATTTTTTTTCATATTCAGACATTGCTTCATAATTGGAATTCTTATGCTTAGATGTGAAATGACAGGAAATGTTATATTCTTTGAAAACTCTGCTACAGCTTCATTGCATATAAGACACACTGGTTTATCTTTTACAACTGAAAAAATATTTCCATGTCCATTCGTCATTAAAAGCGCGGCACTCTGAATCAATTTTGTTTTTTAGTAGCCATTTTGGGGTTGAAATATTTTACGAATAACCCAAACAAGCACTAGCTACGCTATACTTTTAATAATTTCACCACAATTCACAATGACGCTATATGTCCACAATCTTTCAACATGCAATCAATAATATTAGAACTCACGCCAAAAGAAAAAGCTGCTAGATGGGGTTTAAAATGTGCAGTCTGCCACTTATGAGGTCTAATTCATCTATATTGAATTCCCATATGTCTGCTCTACAATAAAAATATAACGCTTGTTGGCGCTAGTCTACAGCTATAACTAACAAATAACTTCCGCTTTTAACTCTTTATCGATTGAAAACTGCTTGTGTTTGCTATTTCCTTCGATTTATGTTTTATAGAACAAAAATAGAGAATGTAAACAAATTACCTGCTCTTTAAAAAAAAGGAAGAAAAAATATAATATTTAAACAAAGTAAAAAATGAGATGGATATATTATATATGAATTTTTCTTTTAATTTGCCTCTGACCGGCAAATTAAAATTCTATCCACGGGCCGGATGGAACCTTGCGGCGGGCCGTAGTTTGCCCATCCTTGCCTTAAACTAAAGAATGACCATTTTCTTGAAAATGATTTCCTTAACTTACATAATCTTATTTTTAGAGAAACATTTTTAGGAGGGAAGCCCGGTGACATAGTAATTTCCAAGATACATGTTCGAAGTTTGTTTGATCCTTTGGCTAGGCAAGGTCAACTCAGCCTTTCATCTCTTCAATGGGTCAATTATGCTGAGAGCCAAGCAAGCTTGGAAACTAAACACTGAGGGTTTTTGCATTATGCTGACTATCTAACCCAGACGTATGCTTTGCACCCCTTTCATAAAAAATAA
>JAPDSC010060659.1:216094-236064 GCA_026290005.1 Latrodectus geometricus
AATTTTTTTATAAAAATTTTCAATGTTAATTGTTAGATTTTAGTTTTGAAATTATTGTTCTTTTTAATTTTTATTATATTTAAAAAAAACTTATCATTACTTCATATATATTCAGTGTTTTATCCCTTTTAATATTGAAAGTTTTCTTAATTTAAAATATATTTCTAATTTAATTTTGTATATATACTTTTTAATAAACAAATGATCCTAAAACTTTTTGTGGAAAATTAAATATTTGATTTCTTATGAAAAACTTTTGCATAACTATATTGCTCATTTAATATTCCAATTCATTATTGAATTTCTTTTAAGGCTTGCAAGTTTCTATAGTGGGTCTAGAGAAAGCTTTGCATCAGTATACATTGGAACCATCAGAAGCACCTTTTGATATTAAAAGTGTGCCATTGGCTACTCAACCTCTCATTGAAGAAAAAAAGACTGGTATGTTTTTATTTTATATCCTTTTTATTAAAATCATCGCATTACTCATTTTGATTTGAGGTATTTTTCATGAAATTAATGTAAATGCATTTTTTAGAGATAAAAATACAAAAAGTTTTAAAAAAAAAATCCAAATTTTAAGTTATTAAACTTACATACACTTGATATCATTGTTTTATTTTTATTCATTTTTTTCACTTGTGACTTTAATAAATTTCAAAAGGAAAAATACTTATTTATGTTCGTATTTAGCTGCTACAGAAAGATAGATATTAAATCCAAATATAAAATTAATACAATAGGAAATTTTTGATGTTACATTATTACTTTTCTGCTAATAAAATATTTGTGATTAATTGATCTTTTTTACATATCATGGGAATCGCTGATTTGAAAAGATTCTCATTGAATTTTTATTCAGAAAATTATGGTATACAACTAAAAACATAACAAAATGAGTGAATTTTTTGATAGTATTAAAATTTGTTCATAGATGAAAATCTTTGAGCTCAGATCGATTTATTTTATTTAAAATTATTTTTTCTAACAATTTTTTTCAATAAATTAAATATAAAATATTAATTGACATTATGACAATGATGACTTATCTTTTGAACTAAATTATATTATATAATTGTTTTTTTTTGTATTTATTTTTTATTTAAATGTTTTATCTGTATTTTTAGATGTTCCTATTAAAGGAAAAGCCAAAGAAAAAATTGCTGCTTCTCGACAGGATATATTTGCAGGTAAAGTTAAGCATTTTTCAATGTTTGCAATTTATGTTTTTATCCTCAAAGTATAACACAAATTTATTTAAAAATTTAGAACAATTGGCAGCTGTTCCAGAACTTGCTAATCTGAACTTAGGACCCTTATTCAAGTCATCTCTTCCTATCGAACTTACAGAATCAGAAACTGAATTTGTTGTAAGGTGTATAAAACATACTTTCTTGAATCATATAGTCCTCCAAGTAAGTCTAAAAAGTTTTAGAGATTTATAATCTGATTTTAGAATTATAAATTTAATATTTTTAGATATCTTTTGTATAATTTTTTTTTTTTAAGTATACTTTATTCAGTGGTAATTTATGAACATATTATAATGTTAAAGTGACATAAATATTTTGAAAACTTATATACTCTTCATCAAAATTGTATTTATAATTTTTGTAGTGTATGTTTATAGATTCACTATTAAAATATAATTGCAAAATCAAGTAAATCAATTCACTTGATGATTTTGCTATTATATTTTAAGTTAAAATAATTTTTTTAAGTATATTTAATTTTAAATTTTATTTATTTTTAATTTAAGTCTTTTTTAGTTAAGAATGTAGATTTATTTTTTTCATTATGATGCAAGTCATAAGCTCTTTGAATTTTTTGCTATGGCTAGAATTTGCTTTTGATATTGCTTGAATTCTTAATAATAATTATATAAAAAAGTCATTATTTTAATAGTGGTTCAACGTTTGTAATGGAAATTCTATTATAAATTACTTATATAATGTGTAATATATGCTTTAATGTATGTGTGTGTGAGAGAGAGAGAGTTGAAGTGAAAGATTGCAATAACTATCTTCTTGCACTCATGAATCTGAAACAAAAGTGTCATTATGAGGAATTTGCAGCTTTTGATCAATTTTAAGAATTCTGATGATAGTTTAATAAACAGAAATCCAAATTTCTGCTCATGAACTATTGAACCATAAATCAAATGCAAAATTTACTGTATATTTTATTTAAGTTTTATTGTGCACATAATTATTGTAAAATAATAATGAAAAGGTTTATTTTTAGTAATTAAAAAAACAAAAGTTAAAATTTAAAACAAATGAAAAAATCATTTAATTTATTTACTGTTAATTCACTTATTGTTTCCATTTTGTTTTACTTTTTAGATTTAAGAATATATTCACATTTGTATTGTTATAATTGCATGATTACTTTTTATTTTTCAGTTTGATTGCACGAACACACTTTCAGATCAGGTATTAGAGAATGTCTATGTTCAAGTAGAACCTAGTGAAGGATTTGAAGTAGTTTGTTACTCTCCCTGTTCTAAGTTGCAATATAGTGTTCCTGGTATAACATATACCTGCATTAGTTTACCAAGTGATCCTCTTGCTGGTGAGTATATATTTATTGGCATTAAAATTAGTGTTTTATTCATTAGATATTTTTAACTGCTGAGGAAAATTTGTAATAGTCATACTTTTAATTAATCATTAATTAAATAAAAATATAACAAATGTATTAATTTTATCAAAGCAATAACAAATTGTGATTGCTGGCCTTAATTGCGATATAAGTTAAATACATTTTATGTGCACTATCTAATATGATGAATTTAAAAATAAAATTGTGAAATTCTGTTAGTTGTTATATGCCTATTATAATTTAAAACATTTTGAAAATGTAGAAATCAAATGCAATAAAAGTTAATATTAGTAAAAATATATATAAGAAAATATTTTGTGCACACATTTAATTTTATATTTATTTTTTGTGGGTTAAAATAAAATTCATATTTTTCTCAAAAACTAATAAAGAAATTGAAGTTGTTTTCTTGTTTACACTTTCTGTAAAAAGCTTTTAGTAAAATTTTTGGGAGTCGTGAATGTAGAGATTTTCCCATTATATATATATATATATTTGCAATAAAATGTTTGCCTAAAATTTAGACTTTCAAGTAATATCCTTCTTAATGTAAAATTTTAAATAAAAATAATTAGGAATTATATTCAATTTTTCATTCTGATTCTATTAATAGAATTTAAAATGTATTCAGAATTAAAAGTGATAAATTAAAGTTTTTTGCTTTTTTAAGTTTATAAAATTTTAACTTTGAAATTTTGATTTGTAATTTCTCTTTTGTTATTTTTTGTTAGTTTCTTAAAATGATTTTTATTATTTTGTTGCAGTTAAAATATATTTCTTTATTTACAGTACTTGGTACTATGAGCAATACATTGAAATATTTAGTGAAGGATTGTGATCCAAATAGTGGTGAACCTGATGATGATGAGGGGTATGAAGATGAATATGTGGTTAGTGTTTATTATTTATACAATATCAAATAATTTATATTGTATTTCAATATAAATTATTGTCAATGATTGTAAAGTCCATGATATAGTTCTAAATTCATTTAATTGTTTAGATTCCATGAAATTTCTTTTTACTTTAAAATTTCCAATTGTCTTGAAATAAAACAAAGAAAAAAGCTCATAAAAGTGAATATAATTTATATACGAGTTCCCAACATTCTGTAATTAAAGTGACATATCGTCTTAAGGGTTTACAATTTTTTTAAAAAAATCCTTAAATTAAAATTTCTCTGAATTTCGAATTTCAAGAAATATGGTTTCTTTTTTTTAAATTACTAGGATAAATTTAAAGATTGCTATTATTTGTCTGATTTATTATTTTTTTATAAGTATAAAATTATTTTTTATTGCATATGAGAGTCACCTGCCTTCTTATTTAATAAAAAATCATTTAAATTCATTTATTATTATTTTTGTATATATAGTACTTTTTCTTTTTTGCATTTCATGATAATGCGGAAGCAAGAATAAATGATTTTGATCTACCAGATTTTGACTGATTCGCAAACTTCATATTATGGGCCATCTTTATTCCTTCTTATAATATATACTGTTTCTAATGCTAGCCTTTTTTTAATTCTTGTCTGGCGGAAAAAATTTAGATAGAAATTGTAAACCATTTAAAAATTGCATTTTAAAAAATGTCTTGGAAACAAGTACTTCAATAAAAAATATTTACTTTTCCAAACATTGAAATTGTTATGCTTATCTATCACATAATGGCTGTTTATTAATAATTAGTTTTATGTTAATTAAAATTGTGAAATTTTTTGTATAGTTTATTTACATCTTAAATTTTTCTATTATTAAAAGTGTAATTATTTTATTTATATAGACTTCTTGTTAAGTTATCTAACAATTTTTTTAAAAAATTAATAAGCCTTTTTATATTAAATTAAAGTTATAAAGTAGGGAAAATATTTTCTTAAGCTATCAAAAGATTTTTGTAAATTTTTCACTTTTTTCTGATGTTTTAAATATGCAATGTGTATTTAAGTAAAATTAGCTCTTTCAAGTTATCGGATTTACTAATTAATATCTACACTGCTTCTATACAAACATATGGGACTTATGCTTTTATATTATATTTAAGAACAAACTTCATTATAACTAATAAAAACCATCGCTAAAATTACTTTCTATGTGGAATTAGTCTTATGATTTTCATTGCTATTAAACAAAGATTATAGCCTTGAAAAATGATTATATTAACAGAATAAATAGCATTTAAATTTTATAATATATAATTATATCACCAAAATATAAAATTTTTAAATTTGAAAATGCTATATAAAAGTTAAAATTTATTGAAACCACACCTCAATCAATTTACTAAAAATGTGCCGTTGTAAGACTCACTTGATTTGTAGACTAATATTCTTGCATTTTTGCACTTTCTTTTTTTCAAATACATTTGAAAGATTTTGCAATATAAAAATAACTTTCATGGTTTTGTTATTGCTGCAAATATCATTCATAACTTTATTTTTGTAGAATTTAAAATTTCTTCGGCATTTTTTAAATTTGTAAGAAGTATTTGTGTTTGTAATTAGAATGAAATAGGCTCTAACAATAAAATTGTTCAGAATAATGAAAACGTTTTTGCATTATTTGTTAATGTTAAATTGCTTAAATCAAATTATTATTATTATTTTTTTTTTAACTCTACAGTTAATAAGAAATGATGACAAAATTCATTATGATAGTTTTTAGTTCTAATGTTTAATCACTTGTAAGAAATCAAGCTCTTTGTTTAATTTGTTTTCTTTCATTAAGATGCCTCACTCTCCCTGCAATATTTACTACATAATTTAATTCAATATTTGAGTTCAAATTAAAAGTCCTGAATTATATTTCAATGTTTTTAACTGTTATTTACATTTTATAAATTTACCTGTACTTTTTGGATTACTTTGGAATACATTTTTTAAAATCTTAAATTTTTAGTAATGCTTGTTTTTTTGCATGTATTTTTATAGATTATTAGATTATAACTGATATAATCATAAATTTTACTAGGGAAATTTTTTTTAAAGAAAATTTTGCAGACAACTATAAACTGAGTATACTATTTTTTGAAAAATAAAATTACTAACCTTTAATGTTTTTATAAAAATCAATTAATGTTAATTTCTTGCTTAATATAATGCTTAATTTTATTAAAAGATTTTTTTTATATTAGTCCTAATTTTTAACATGTATATCAGTGGATCATGATTTAATTTCAATCATGATCTACTGATACACATATTAAATTAAATGAATTATTTTCTAAATTATTAAAATTTCATCCATTACAATTATAATATTAAGTAATAAATTAAAAATTATGTACTTTTACAAATTACTTTTTTATAATATTTGTAACTAGGTTTTTAAATTTCTTAAAAGCGAATCAATTATAAAAATAGTATTCTTTTAAGGTGATTCAAAAACTAATGAAGTAATTTCTTGTTTATTTTAATGAAACTTCTAAACTTTAAAAAATTTGTTCTGTTTTCTCTTGGTATATAAAATTACATAATAAATCAGTGATTTTTGATACTACAGAAATATTTATACAGAGTTTAATAAAAGCCCATTTTTGTTAGATATGCGGAATAGGTAAATTCCTGGTATTATTCACATTGTTAAAGTCTTTAGAATTGCAGTTATATAAATAAACTGGATGGTTAACATGACAAACATATTTTGTATGTGCTGAAGGAGATGTGTGTAAAGGTGAAATATTGAAGGCTAAACATTAAATTTCTATTCAAGGTAGAATGAAATTAACAGGAAATATCTAAACCGCCCACACAGATAAGCTGTTAAAAATGCATTTTTTAAAAAAATTTATAATATAATTCGATGTATGTAAAATAGCTTTTAATTTCTAAAAAGTCTGAAAATATATAAATATTTTTTAAATTTTTGATTATTTAATAATAATAGAAATAATTCATCAATATTGGTGTGAGACATATTATTCTAACTATATTAAGTTAATTATTCTCTTCTGTTTATTCTTTTTTACTTGATGTCAAACTTTTTAAAATACTTTTCATTTCAGCTTGAAGAATTGGATATTCTTTTGAGTGATCATATTCAAAAGGTTTTGAAAACTAATTTTAGTGCTGCTTGGGAGGAAGTTACTGCCAAAAACGAACTTGAAGACACGTATGCTTTCAATTTAAAGACATTAGAAGGTAAGAATTATTGTTTATGAATGGCAGCAAATTTGACTCGCATTGTTTATAATATCAAACTGGAATAATAATTGTATTTCTAAAATCTATTTTAAGATTTTGATTCATTCTAGGTTAAAAAAATATTTTAGCAATGTCCCATTTTTTTTATCCCCCTTCCTGAATAATATATTATTTATCTTGTATAGGTTTTCAAAAAGTATGTCAAAATCTGATATTTTTTATTATTATTATTATTATTATACTATTACTATTTTTGTTCAAAATAAGATATTTTTATTTTTATGTTTTTTATAAATCAAATATTAATGGAAATCCAGTTTCCAATATGTAATTTCATATAAATTTAGTCTTGTAATATTCCAATTCAGATCCATTTAATAATAACAGGTGGATGTGAAATTTTGCAAATAGGAGGTTCCTTCTTAGGATTTTAAGGAGATTCATTTCTTATTAAAAGGAAGACTTAATTTTGCATATTTATATTTGTAATTGGAATTAGGAACAAAGTGTTTTAATGTTAATAAAACAGAAAAAATATTCATTTTTTTTTCTTTGGTGCAGTGAAATGTTGTAAATCTTTTGATTTTACTCGTGTTTAAATTTTCATGAAATTCAAATAAAAATTTTATCATTTTAAATAGAAACAAACATATAGTGCGGTTTCTTAAAAGTTAGTTATTGGAAAATGAAAAGTATAGTTAGTAAACATTATCTCAGAAATGAATTTATGGATATTCTAGCAAATTTTTATTTAAAAATTTATTAATTTTCATGTATTTTAATTAACGAACACTTAGAATGTTAAATAAAAAAATAACAAACCTCCATACACATGCATACTAGTAGGTTTACAATTTTTCCTACTTTTTATTGTAAATTATATATTTATTAATAAAAGTTGAAGTGTACTGATGTTCCAACTATTAGATTTTTTATTTTTTCTCTATTATTAAATGTTTTTAATCATTAACTGATGCAAACATCATAAATTATATTTAATCTGCTTTCTGTTTGTCGTATTGAATGACACATGGACAATTTTATGATAATTTCAATTTGCATTAGAATTGTTTCTAACACGCTTGAATTCATTTTAGATTGCATCTCTTTCCAACTAGTGACATTTGAAGTGAAGAATTAAGTCAATCCTAATTTGTTTTGCATCATTGCTATTTCTCAGTTGTAATTTATAAATGTATGCATGCTGCTGATGTGAATTTTACCAATTTAGCTGCTTGAAGGAAGATTAACCTGCTTTTGCATAAGGATAAATGTTTTAACAAATATAATGCTTATATGAACATCAAACATTTAATTTTTGCAGTACTTATTAAATTCTTTATTTATGTTGGCATAATTCTGCTTAATATTTTTATTATGTGAATATTCCTACTTTAGAATATATATATATATATATATATATATATATATATTATATTTTTATCGGAATTCATATTTTTATATTTTCATAATCAATTTTTGTGCAGTTAATCTATGGTATATATAATTGTACTTCAAATTATAAAAGAATAAATGATTCAGTTTTTTTTACTGTTTACCATTCATATGAATAAAACACTTTTGATTGATTTTAACATAAATTTTGCTATTCTTTATATAGATGCTGTTAAAAATATTATGCATTTCCTTGGGATGCAGCCATGTGAGAGATCAGATAAAGTCCCTGATAACAAGAGCTCCCATGTACTTTTCCTTTCAGGTGTGTACCGTGGTGGGCACACAGTACTTGTTCGAGCTAAGCTTGCTATTCGTGCTGACACTGAAGGTGTTACAATGAACATTGCTGTCAGGAGTACAGATCCTAATATCAGTGAAGTAGTTGCATCAGCTATAGGATAAATCTAAAATTTCTCATTTATATTATTCAAATGTACATTAAAGATAAAGAAGAACTTTATACATTTATAAGTGGCATCATATATATTTTTCAGCACTTGCAGTTCAGTTTAGATGGATTCAGTTGAAATGTTGCTTTCCTTACTATGAAATTTGTATTAATGATCTTTTTGGGTGGAAAAAATGGTCATCATTTATGTATTTTTTTTTTTAATTAATAAGTGAATTTCGAAATAGTGCTCTTGAATTTGCTCTTTAACAGAAAACATTTAGTTTCTGTATCATTTTATTTTTCAAAGAAGGAAACCTAATTGTTATAATTAATGTTATAGGTCTACTGGTTTTTTTATTTTTATATCATTCTTATTTAATTTGTTGCATATCGACTATCATAAAATGATTTTAACGTATTTAAATAAATTGTACTTATGAACACACCTTAATGTTTGTTTCAGTAAAAAGTAATACACACATATTTTCTTGTTCATTAAAGTCATGTACTAAGTTGCTATTTTATATACATTAGCTTAAATAAACTTTTTCTTTTATGTATGACACTAATTTTGAAAAATAGATGTTAGAAAGATATATTTTTAATGAAATTGAATACACATTGTGGAAAGTTCAGTTATTTGTTTAACATTTAACATTTTTCTATTTATATCAAATACTATAATTTGATAAAATGTACAATTAGGATTTTAAAGAATTGCTACAATGAGTAAAGTGCAATTCCCCATTCTATATATACAATTTTAATATTAATTCTGTGTTTTGAAAGTAGTATTTTGGTGCATTAAATGAAACTGTTAATATAACTTGGAAACACTGAAATTTTGGATCTTATTTTATACTGTAATATTGTAACCTTTTAAATGTGTTTCAAATAATTTTGCCTATTAACTTATTTTATTATTATGAATTTTAAGTGTTGAAATCTTATTTGATGTTCATTAATTTGTTCAAGTTATAAAAGGTTAGAAAAATGTATTGCAAAATATTAAAATGCTTCTCGTTTATTGCTTCCATTGTCTACATTGTAAATAAAATATTTTATTATAATTGAAATTATCTGTATTTCATGCAATCTAGAAACTAGTTTCTTTAATTGGTTTAATTGATAATTTAATGATACTATGCATCATAAAATCGATCAAACCATAGATGATTTATTATTTATACTTGATTGTAAGGAGGGGATAATGTTTTTCATTTCTTTATCTTATGAATAAGTAAAATTGTATTGCTATCATTCCATAAGTCATCTATCTTTTTGTTTCATTGTCATGCAATAAAATACAACATATTTTCAAAGTTTGTCTCCCGTCTTATTTTAAATTTACATTTTTTTACTTCCATGTATTTAACCAAGTTTATTTAAAGTTTGAAGTCTTTGTAAATAAAATTATTCGAAAAATCAGATTCTTAGTGTTTAATCTTAGTGTGTCAGTCTTTTAATGGCAGTCTAATGAAATTATTACTGAAATGAAAAAGAAGTTTCTGACTACTACTTTACATGACAATATTTTGCAGTCATCATTTAAGAGCAATATAATTTCTGTTGCCTCATCTTTACTGATTAATTTTTTTAAAGGAGCTTATGATTTTGCCTAAAGTTTAAGATTTTCTTTTCTTGAAACTATTCAATTATTTTTGTATACTTTTACAATTTTTTAGCTTTTTTTTTTCCAGAACAAGTAACTGAAATATGTGATATTTAACTGTCCAGTTTGGAGATTATACTAATTCGAGAAAACACTGTAATTTAATTGGATTTCTCAAGAAACAAACTTTACCTTGTATATCATACATTATTATTGGATTGTTTGTACTATTATTAATAAGCATATTTTATTCTTTAAAATATTTATTTTAAAGAATAAAACTTGCTTTAATGGACATGGCATGAGCAGTCGTGTGTATATATGGCACAGCTTGCCCATATTTGGACCTTGCTCCATTAAAATCAACCAACCGTGTGTATATATTTTGTGAACAAAGTTTTTAAAAAAATTTACTATTTAAGTTGTCAAAATGATCCAAAATAAATAAATCTCACCAACATACATAATGTTTAAAATTTTGTCCATGAAAATATGAAATAAAGTATTCCTTATTTTCATATTCCCATAAACATGGTTACTTTAAAGGGGGAAACTATGAATTTGAAATACAGTTGTATTTTACTAATTATCACTTTTTTTAATATTAGTATAGAAGGCCTTTATTCATTAGTTTGTGAGAAAAATACAACTATGAAGAATTGTAATTGAACTGTGAAAAATTTATTTTTCTGTTTTTAGGTAGATTTTTATGTTGAGTGAGAGATTACTATTAAAAAATATTTAAAATTTTTATATGGATTCTGAACTCTACTCAATATTAATAAATTACTCTGGAATTCCTTATAGCTTTACATATCCCCTTATGAATAAACACATAACTACAAAAATTAAATCATTTAATTATTATAAACTAATTAATGATTGAAATCAAATTCTTAAAAAAATTTGTTCCTTTGAAATTAGGAGCTATAAGAATGATATGTGTGTTCAACAACACTTAGATTTTTGTTACTGTTATAAAAATGAAAAAAACCTGAAAACGAGAAACATATTTGTCTATTTTATAATATTAGGAATACTTTTCCTTTTGCCAAGCTGGCATTTGAGTCAACACTTTGTGTATACTGTTCCATCCTCTGAGTTTGATGCTTGTTGTGGTTCAGAATCCACATTAAACTGTTGCTTCCTGTCTAATTAGCCCTCATGTACAAAGAATTGACCGTTAAGCAAAAAAGTAAATAAAGCTGGCTTTTTTTACACTAAATCCTTGACATCACATGTTGTATAATAAATTTGTGTTTGTATGAGCCATTGGAAATTTTACTAAGAAATGTCTTATCAGCATGTTGGAATAATTTGATTTGAAAATATTTTCCTTAAATTTCAAAATTTAATGTCTTATTTTAATGAATATTATAAAATGCATTTTTTTTTTATCTTCCTGGATCTTTACAAATTTTTAATAGTCAAATATTAAAAAAAAATTTCTACAAATTGTATTATGCAATTATACTGCAATACCATTAATTCTATGTAATTTTACTGTTTAATAATTTAGTGTATAATTTTCTCCTTTTTTATACTTTGAAAAAATAATAAATTTTAACATTTTTATCCTCTTCCAAGTCTTATAAAAATTAGTTTTAAGAAATTAATGTATTGCAGGAGTTGTTTATCATTTGCAATATATGTATTTGAATTCTGATGATAAACAAGTATTTATTTAATTATGTAATTCTCCCTTAATAAGTAAAAAATATTTCTTCTGTTGAACTGTTTTATAAATTGAGACTGAAAAAATATTTCTTAAAAAAGGAATACATTTTCATATATAAAGGATCTTGGAATATGTATTCACTATGTGTACATGTGTTACGTACTAGTGATTACGATATTTAAGTTTTACTGTAGTTTTATCATTCATGTTTTGAATAATTTGAGATGAAGAAAAAATGATAGTTTATTTTTTTAAAGAAAAAAGCTCAAAGAATTTTTATAAAATAAAATGCTTGAGGGATTAGGTTATTTAACTAACATATTTTAAAGATTTTTACTCAATTTTTAAGAATACTAAACTTATTTGTCTTTTAACTCTATAGTTTTCTATTCATCTCTAGATTGTGTCTATTTCTCCTTTTTGAGGTTTTTGTAACAAAGTAATTCTTGTGTTTCTTGCGTGTTTTGCACATACCATCAAATGGTTATTTAATTCAGTACAGTTTTTCTGTTATAAATTTAGTTTATTCATAGGATAAAGTACAATTTGACATTTTTTTCTGCAAATTTTGCTCTTGGAATTATGGATACTAACTAAATATGATTAACATAATATATATTCAGTTTATTACTACTCAGTTTATCTACTTATTAACTAATCTTATTAATTACTTATTAACTCAGTTTATTACTACTTATTAACTTGTGGCAAGTCTTCATCAATATTCAGTTCATTGCGGCAGAGGTGATTACAGAGTGGCTTCTGAAGAAGATAAATGGTAAATCCTACAGCTATCAAATACTCATCTATACTGGCCTATACCAGTACGCTCATTATTGCCTGATGATGCTTAGAAATGTTCTAATTGATTTGTCCTGAGTCTAGAAAGTTTCCCTTGCTGGCCACATTTGAATAGATCTATACTGCCACAATAGCAATTACTAGCGGAATTCTAGCCGTTTATCATCAAATGCAGTGTGATTCATTAATATTTCATAAAGTATCAGGACATTTATAGATAAGCATGAATTGTTGTTCCAAGATGTATGTACTCCATGAGATGATTGTCACTTAATATGGTGTAAAACGCGTAATGTAAGATTTACACATTAGTCTAATTTTAAATGGGCATTGTAACTGAAAGAGAATTCCATTAATTAGACATCAGTGGTTGCTCCTTTTGCATTCTTGATGTGTTGGAACTTCTAGATTTGTGTGCATTTTTTTCTTTCATATTTTTGTGTAAAGGTTTCTTTTAGTGTTAAATTATTATTGCCTTATAATTTTGTAATTGTTTCTTATACATTGCATTACATTTTAAATTAATAATTTCAGTAGAAGGCTGCCAAATAATCAGTGCAATAGCCTTCAATTCAATAGTTTGTGTGCTTGTTTCTCACCTTTGTATTTGATGTTTGTAATGGTTTGAAAACCACTTTAAACTGTAGATCTTGGTCTAATTAGTCATTATGTGCAAAAAACTACTAATTACACCGATTACTTGAATTTATATGGTTCATTGTGAGCCACTGATGAACCAACCAACCAACTATTCAAATCCAAATTTAATCGGAGTGGCTTTTTTATTTTGTTGCAACTACTATTTGATCTGCACTTTTGAATTAAAATATATCTATACAAGTAAATTATTTTTGTTTGAAGTAAAATGTAATAGATTTAAGTCGATTTTTTCGTTTAGATACATGTTTATCCAGTTACTAATTTCATATATAAATTTTAATAGAGTACCTTTTTCCTTCTATTGATATATACTTTGTGCAGTTAATTTAGATTTTGACTTGGCAAGGTAAAATAAAAAAAAGCACTGAAAACAATATTATTCTTTATATATATATATATTTATATGAATTACAATGATAGCCGAAACAAACAATGAAATGCTTTAACAAGTATAGTTTCCACGTTTCTTTACAAAGGAACACAAAGTTCTGCTTGAAGAAATTGATGCAAATTAGAGTGGAAATCAAACTCAGATTATTCCCAAACTGATGTAAAGACTTCATTCCACCTAATCTTGTCGGGAGATCCTTGTGAAATTCAGTGTCAACATTCTGATCAAGCAGCATTTAGTGATCTGAGAGTATAACAATTTGTGTCTCATGTATAAGTTCTCAGAAACAACTGTTCTAGTTGACGAGACAACTTCTGAGGGAAAATTCACAGTGATCTCACCCGTAATAGTCATATAGATGTTGTTCTGTCCGAATCTTTATCGTTGTAAGCATGCGAATTCATTCTGCCCTGTTCCAGTTGTTCCTTGTCGGGTGCAGCAAAAAGATGCTCATAAATCAATCCAGCAACCAGCCCTCCTAAAATTGGCCCTACCCAGTACACCTGTAAAGGAATAATATGATTAGCAATCACTTTGAATTCATGTTCGTTATTACTGTTAGATGGAATTGAAAATTTTGATTCGTTCGAGGTTATTTTCATACCATAATGTGTGCATAAAAATTAGTGAAATATGTATTGTATCTTTTGTTAGTGGTTGTTGCTCAAGCATACTTCTCAGTACTTAGCCCTGAATTGGGCTCTACTAGTTGAATGAAAGCAGCGCCGAGTGGGTGTCTAATCTAGAAGCAGAAGACCCCTAATACTTGTCCATATACATTCTTTGTTACTGGTTGTTTACCAGCATTTATTCCTTCAAACTCATTACTTACCTACGATAACCAGTCATGCCACACAACCATTTATGTTATTGGCAATATTTAAGAATATGTATTACTTATCATTAAAATAAATTTACTATATTGGATTAGGACTATGCAGGTTTAAAAAAAAAACTGCACTAGACAGTATTTATGATAGCATAGCGATATCGTTTCTATGGAAACATGCATTTGGGAAATGCCCGAGATTGTGTCTAAAATTGGATCTGTAGTAAAGCATAATTTTTCAAGTATTAAAAAATCTTATTCTCAGATTTTGAAAGAAATTCAGGTATCACATTTTATAGCAGTCATAGACTAAATATTTATTCTGTTATAATTTGCCAACTCTATTTAAATTCATTAAAGATATCATTAAGGCCTCGGTGCCTTGATTGGTTAGGGCGTTGCTCTCATTATCGGAAGATAGTGAGTTCGAATCCCGGCTTATCCAAAGATCCGTCGTGTTCACTCACCAATGGCGACTGGGGCACGTAAAATATGTCGTGGTTGCAATGTCCTCCATGTTCCCATTCCAAATTAATGCCTCTGGGGGTGTTAGGAACCAGGTCTTCTCTAGCATCCTATCTCTAAATTGAAAGATCCAGATGGCGCTGCCATCTAAGAACCAAGTCGTACTTCCACCCTCGTAGGGGGTTGCTCTGTTCAAAAACGGAAGATGTTCTTCTGACTTCATTCACCTAGTTCCTGACGGGGGGCCTAGCTTCACCAAGTGTCATAAGTAACAATAAAAAAAGCAACCCCTTTAAGGTAATTGGTATTTTTAGGACAAATATGAATTCGTTAAAAAAAAAAAAAAAAAAAAACGCATAACAAAAATTTCTAAACATTCATTTGAATGGCACTTAATGGGTATGTCATTGTGTACTTTTAAATAAACTCAACTCCCAAGTTGGTTGAATCTAATTTAGAAGCAGTTCACCAAGCAGAAGATTTTCTGACCATAATTTATTTTAACCAATAATAAACATGATGAATTTCTCGTTAGATTGATAATGGAATTCATTATCTTCCGATAATGAGAACGGTATACTTTCCTACACAAACCGCCGGGACCTAAAATAAAAATTCTATTCTAAATTAATTCCTCATAAAGAAAAACATTGCTATGCACATGAAGATTTAAAATTAGTACTTTTTGTGTAAAAATATCTCATTAGTACATTTGAAATTTACTTCAAAAATTTCGTAACCCATTATTATAATTGATTACTTTCATAAAAAATTACCACTATATTTGAAGTCGGAAAGGAGGTGAAATGTTTATTAATTACAAGTTATGCAGAAGAGGAAAACAGTGATTCACTAAACTTAGAAAATTATTGTGTTTCCCTTTTAAATGACTAAAAACTGTATATTCCGAGAAAAAAAAATTGAGCTATGACATGTAATTCATCATGTGGACTGTTTGAGCACAGTGAACAATGGTTTCATAAATTCAGGAAACAAAACATTTTATTCTAAACAATTAATTTAAAGTCTTATGCATTAAATAATTACCGTTAGAAGTTATTTAACCTGATACTCGGTAAAGGCCATATAGCTTGTTGGTTTATCAATTTGCCTCTGTTGCAGATTCTGCCATAAATGTATTAGTGTCAGGTAGTTCGGATTAACTCTAGTATCTATGTTTGTAAATGCTGAAATTTAACGATTGTATTGACGATTTGCCTCTGTTGCAGATTCTGCCATAAATGTATTAGTGTCAGGCAGTTCGGATTAACTCTAGTATCTATGTTTGTAAATACTGAAATTTAACGATTGTATTGACTATTTTATCACCAGTAACTGTGTTAAAAGTGAAGTTACTAAGGCCACCATTATTTTTTTTAAAAATGTTTACTAACCTCAATGAGAGAGATTACATTTTTTGAGTTTATTGCGTGCTGTTTTAGTCCATTATAGTAAAATTAAAAACTAAAGGATACAGACATCATTTATTGATTAACGTCATTTTTACCTTTTGAATTACATTATGACTCCTACAAGTTGCCAGAAAAAAGGAGTAATCCCAGCAACAGAAAATTTTAAGCAATAAACTGAACGAAATTTTAAAAAATGACTGTATTATTTTAAGATTAGTTTAAACATTTCGATGGTTAACACAATCATGCATGTTCACGGAAATTCAACTCTAAAATAATCTTGTGCAGTACCTGTACACTTAATTCATTTATTCCTAAGAAATATTAAACGACGTTTTTTATCTGAAGGGAATTTTGGAATTAGAAGTAATTAAAAGTGTGATGAGTAATTTACAGTGTTTAATAGAAATACAACAAAATTTTTACCTTTTATATATTTTTAATTGTTCAATAACATAATTATTTTAACATTACAAAGTTAATAACTTTTGAATTACTTAGACAGTGCATATTTTCCATTTGAAAATAAATGAAATCGTGTATGAAGCACAATCTACTTACCCAGTGGTTTTCCCAGTTATTTAAAATCACTGCTGGACCAAAGGACCTGGCAGTATTCATACTTGCTCCCGTGTATTTTATCTGAAAAAGGTAATCAATGTCAATATTTATATACAATGGATCTTCTCTTAACAAACATAATCAAATTCAAGAACCATACTTACAAGAATCATACTCATAAAGCTAAACTTGCTATGAGAAAACATTTTTTCTCGTGTAAATTAATGTAAAATACGATAATGCGTTTCATGTTGAAAAAAAATACTCCCAAAATGTTATTATTTATTCGAGAAAAGTTAGTTACATATTATGAAAGAGAATGATTCATCTTTATCTTTCCTTCCATCAAGAGAGAAACCACCTTGAATGTAAACTCAATTTGCAGAAAAAAATTATTGCGATACATACCCAATTATCTTTTACAAAAACGATAGATGTCCGGAGATTATTATTTTCATCGACGTTTCAAAGTTTGGCCAAACATTTTCATTAAGTAAATTTGCAGTTGCGCACAGTCAATTCTATATTAAGTTATGCTTTTCTACGTAAATGCAACAGAGTTCACCATGCTTTCAACATTTCACCAGAATATTGCTGTTTTTCTATATCTCCTCTGACAAACTTTCATCCAAAACTTCTTACTGTGAAACACACTGCAACTCCATAAGCTTTTCGGTGGTCAGTTCTACCACAAGCTCTTCAATATCACTGTTATTCACCTCCAATTCATATGATAGTGGCCACTGCAGGTTTCACAGGTACTTTCACGAGCCTTTTAAAGTCCCAATCGACAACGCTCTCAGAACAAAGCTTCTTCCAAGCAGAAGGAAGTTCATCTTATAGGTCTGGATAATGGGCCGGAACATTTTCATTACAAGCAAGATATGGAATTGGTAGATTCATCTCATGCAAATATTTTTTACAGGAGCACGCAATACTTCAGTGAAAAGGTCACCGAAGCCTTCCTGTTGGACTTCCAGCTCTTTTGTGTTTATTGAGGGATTCATGAAAGTTTCTGAAGGGTGAACAAGCAGAGACTTAATCTTCAAATCGTCGCTTACATTGGCACAAAATAGCAAAGTGAGACTATATTTTATTGGCTTGTAGTTGGGCAATGCATTCTTCTTTGATGTTATTTACATTTGCTTCGGTATCTTTTCTTTTTTTTTTTGAAAGTTTTCGTCACAGTTAAAAACTTGTGGCAGCAAGTAATCTTCAAAATCTATGAACTTCTTGAATTGACGTTTCGGCTATTTTTGTTTTTGTCTCACTCTTGCTTTTCAGGGATTTGATGTTTCATTTTTATGGTTATTTTTACTCTCTTATTGCTGTTTTCTCGTGATTTTCTTCTTCAAATACAAATCCATTTCTTCATTATCTTTCTAATAGTTAATTAAATTCTATTCAAATGCATATAACACAAGTTTGAGAAAATATGTGAGCACAAGCAAGACTACGATGCATCTGGAACGAGTTCTATACAGATTGATGCACAATTCGGGACATCACCTATTTTCATTATTCTTTTACAATTCATTTTGCTTGTTGAGCGAGGCTCTACTGTATTGCATCTATTTAAATCATAAAAATCCTTCTATATAGCAGAAGAAGCCTTTCATAAAATTTTCAAGGGAAATATGATATTATTTTGAAAAAAGTTTTACAAAATTAAAATAATAAAAAATTATTAGTAAAGATATCGTAAATGTTGATAAAATGAGAAAAACTACAAGTTATTCGGAGACAACTATTTTTAATAGTAACTCAATAAAAAGAACGTGCATTTTAAAAATAATATGAAATTTATATCATTGTTTAATATTTAGTTTATTGTAAAATTCTCAACATTAAATATAACTTTATATCTGTTTGTTCTTTATAGTAGAAGTATTTACAATTGATAAAAATGCTTTATTTCCGAAAAAATATTTTTTAAAAAAAACTAAGAACTTATTTCAAAGAATGTTTCTTATTCATTTAATAAGTTCTTACATTTGTAGATAGCTCAATTATTCATAGATTCTATACATTCATAGATAGCTCAATTATTTTGGCGCCTTTTCCAGCGTATTCTTTCACCGCTGTTCTGACTTCACTTCAGATCCTTTTGAAATTTATTTAAAATTATATATATATATATATATATATATTTGTATTAAACATTCTAAAAATTACACAAAACTTTCGAGTTTCTTGACTGTTGATCATGGCGATGTTAAAACAGATGCAAATGATAATCATTTGATTCAGAAAGAACGTAGCGTAGTTACAAACTCTCAAAATAAAAAAAAATATTACTACCCACACATTCCAACAAACTTAGCAGCGCCCGCTGTTTTCCTGAATGACAAACAATAGTCAAAACACTGACTAATGTTGCTTGGAAAGTTATAAATCTTGTTACGAGAAAAACATCTGGATTCTAACTAACAATAGAATGTTATGAATTCAAGAGGAGAGTCATCACGAAATCGGTAGAGTGATTTTTAAAAAAGTATTTATTGTGAGAAAGGAGAAAAAATGCAAATGATTGCTGTTGTAGAATGTGGAAAGCAGAATTTTTCTTTTTCACCGCGAGTTATCTATGCGTGATTCTTTGCGCTTCTTTTTCTGTCCGTGGCCTTTCTTTTAGTTTATAAATATGTCTCAATCACAGACTTCATTTACAAACAAATGTGTGATATTATACATTTCGTTATATATAACCTTCTCAATCCCCCCCCCGTCCAATATAAGATATTACGCAAAGTTAATATCAGTTAGCCAAGCAAAGAGGTAAGCATGAATATGACGTCGTAATAAATGGCGCCATTCATTTTAATGAATACATTGTTTGTTTCATAAAAGTTGAATTCTTTTTCTGTAAAATGCATAAGGGGAATGAGTAAGCAAATTACATTTGGGAGAACGTGGCCAAAAATACAAAGATATATATATAATAATGATTCTTAATGGAGTAATATTTAT
>JAPDSC010060659.1:253871-271913 GCA_026290005.1 Latrodectus geometricus
CTTCTTTCAATTTTTTTAAATATATATAAATGTTAAAAAGCACATTTTCATTTTATTGTTAAACCGTTAAACCCAAAAATATTTAATTATTTTAAACACACAATTGTAGAACTTTTTATAGTTACTTTAAAAATTTATTACATTTTTCATAAACTTTCTCTTTTAAAAACTTACAATCTTATTTACTTACAGTTTATTCCATTTTCTATCCCTTCTGTCAATTTTTTTAAAAATTAGAAAATTTTAACATTATTCGCAGACTCTAATATGCATAAAGGTTTCAAACTTGTTTGTTAGCTCTTGCGCATATCGTTTCCCTTTTTATTTATCAAAAATATTGACTGTAAATAAAAATAGAAAAAAAGCAAAACATTTTTATTCATATTAAGCAACTTATTCAGTATACTTCATGAGAATTCGCACAGGAAACTCTATTCTTGAAAGATTTTTCACGTAGTTTTACTGACTAATGCGTTCAATATGAAAGCCATGACAGTTAAGATTCGTTCAAAAGAAAAATACAAACTTACTGCGCACAGATTTTAACACTTTCATTGATGAAAAATTCCATTAAAAGTGGAAAATTTTATCTTCTTACTATTGTTGATATCAGTCATCGACTAAGAAATGTTTTTCTTTTACCAGTTTGTATCGTTTAAACAACAAAAGGCCTTTAAAGTACGCGATTATTGAAAAATAATTCATGCATTGTTAAAATCACCTTTTTCACAGTAGAGTTTTTACAGTGGTGGGTGGAATTTGAATTGATTAAGATGAGAAATTTCTATCGATATTTTCAGTATATTCTGATGTAGTTACTATTTTGGAAATTTAAACAAACTTTGATTATGCATAGATAAACATTATTTTTTCATAATTTGATGAAAATACTCGTGCCTTTCAAATACATTTTATTAAATACCTAACAAGTAAACAAAAATTTGAGAACATTTTAATGAATCTTTGATTCAAGTTTTGTACTAAATGAATTATTTGATGCAGTAACATTATTTCGCAGAGTAATGAACAAAGAAAAGTATGCATTTTTAAATACATCATATTGCCCCTTCGAGTATTAACAATATTTAATGTAAGCAGTTTAAAGCGAGAATCAATATGCATAATATATGATGAAAATGGTTGATGATTTTTTATATAGTGAATAAAATAAAAATAAAGTAACACTCTATAGTAACTATAAAATTTTAAAAATTTTCATTATTTAATTAAAAAAAATTAAAATTTCAACTATATGGAAAAGTTAAATTTGGATTATAAATCACTTACTGCCCATAGATGGCAGGCTGTCACAGAAAATCCGATGGCTAGTGGGGCTGATCCTTTGACGTCCACTCTGTTTGGATCACAGACGCCGAAGACGGTCAGCACCAGCACGAAGGTGATAAGGAACTCTACACCCACGCCCTGAATGGGGGTCAGCTTGGGATGGAGGGCTGTCTGCCCCAGCTGTGAGCTCAGATCATCGGGGGTGACCGCTTTGAGCACGGCCGCCCCCGCAATTCCGCCCGCGCACTGCATGACCACGTAGAGGAGACTCCGAAGGACTGAGCATTTGCCGGTCACCAGCATGCCCGCCGTCACAGCGGGGTTGATGTGACCCCCGCTCACGTGGCAGATGCACTGCACCATGGTGGCCACCGCGAGACCGAAGCACAGCCCTATCTGCACCATAGTGGGGGAGTAGCTCTCCTCCCATCCACCCGTGCAGGATCCACAGGCCACCAGGACCAGAAAGCCCGTGCCCAGGAACTCGGCAGGTAGGGCCCGCCATAGGCTGCTATTGAAAGAGAGTTCGTCGATGCCGACGAAGGCCCGGAATCTGCGAACGCGTCCCATCCCCAGCTCTGAGTAAGAGGAGAAAAAAGATGAAAGCGGAAAACGGAGGAGCGAGATATTTATATCCTGCTCAGGTGAGAGGAAAGGCTCGTTATTGGCGGGAGAGGATAGAGAGGGAATAGCTCCGAAGTACCGAGTCAGAGGTAGATAAAAATCCCAAACCGCGACGCGACCTGCGTTTAGAAGGGGGTAAATTATGCAGTTTTTTGCGGGGAAATGATTTACGAAGAGGTAGCAAAATACATCACTTAACTCGATCCACCGCACAGCATTTTATAGTGTGTAATTCTGTTAACTTCTGCGAAGCGTATCCTGCCCATGAAAGATTGTGCTTAGCTAAGCTTAGAAAAGTACAATAAATTTTCTGCAAATATTTTTTATTCATTTTAAATAAATGCATGATTTCATTTATCTGAATTAACTTTCCTATAATTTTTATTTCAGAAAAAAAAATATTTTCTCAATATTTCAAAAAAAAAAAAACAAAAAAAAAATCAATTTGAGTATTTCAGTGATTAAAAGTTAATGAAGAATACTTAAATATATTCACTACTGAACGGTTGATTACATTTTTAAATAACAACAAGCAAGCCACACAATCCAAATGTACATTTTTCCAAAAAAAAAAAAAAAAAAAAAAGGTTTGAAATTATTAAAATATGACTGCAATTGGTCAGGATACTTGTTTGTGTAAGAAGAATATAAAAAAGTGAATTCACGGTACCCATAATGTGCTGTTATACCGCATTCATGCTTGCTTTAAGAAAAACAATATTTTGTACTGAAGTATACTTGCTAAAGTATAACTAGCAGGATATTTGTTTTTTAGAAGAATATAAAAAAGGGAATTCACTAAACTACATATATTATACCGCATTCTGCTTGAAGAAAAAATAATATTTGTACTCTGAAATCAAGTAATTATATTAAAAGGAAATCATACGTTTTTATTTCGAGTAAAGTGAAATAAGAAACTAGTCATAAAGACTTATTTCTTTGTCTCTCTCTAATGGTCTAAATTTTAATAAATATTTAGATATTGAAATACTATATTACATTCAATTTTAATAAATTATCAAATAATATATAGTGTGGGTGAAGAATATTAAAGGAATCAAATATATATTTTTATAATCTTTTTTTTTATGATATAACCACATAAACTAAATAAAAAAATCCAAAAGTGAAACAAAATATGATATTTAACCTCTTGTTATTATTAGCAAATATTTTTTTTTAACATTTATTTTTGTACAAATATATTGAAAACCAGTAAATTTTTCAACGAATTAATTAAAATAAAATGATACTTTAATATGAAATTGCCTAATATATCTTTTAATAAGAATTATAACATCATCATAAAAATGAAATTTAAGAAAATATTTCCACCGATACCCTTTAAGAAGTATATTCTTTTAGTTTATAACTTTTTAGTTCTATATAGTTTGATGACCGAAATATAGTCAGAAATCTTTCTTTTGTAGAGAATATCGATTTTTATTTCAACATTCACAAAATACATTTCATTTATTAAAGTTCATTACACTCAGTTTCATTTATTAAAGTGAAAACAATTTAAAGATTTAGAATGTTTGCTTAGAAATGTAAAACTTGAGATATTTAAAATAAGTTGTAGAGCATAAATATGAAAAATCTTTGTAGTTTTAATAACTTCGATGGTGTGCTATTGTGAAACTAAATAAAGAATTCGGGTAATTGAAAAATAAAAGATATACGAATAATATTTCTCTTATTCCTTATACTATAATAGATAAACTTTTGGATGTAAATAAAACTATGGATTATTATTTGTTACTGAAAGCTTGAAAAAGTATTGAGTAACTTTTTAATTGAAGATTCAAAAGCATATTTAAATTATAAAAGGAATATACTAGCCTTTGAATGGTGCATTTGATCAGCTTCCAAAGCCGCCCACCCAGTCTAGTGATCAAAGTGCCTGACTGTGGATAGGGAGGCCTTGGATTCGAATCCTGCTTCGGGCATCGCCCCGTGCTTTCTCTCCGTCCTGTTTTTGTCATTTCTTTGTATGAATGCTTGCCTGCCCTATGAACGAGTGCCTGTGAAATATTTGTGTACTGAGGTAGTCGGATTTCACACCAAATTATGGGTCTGTTGGAAAAGTGGAGCAGCGCACCCCATATTACCAGCCAAGCTGGCACTCGACAAAAAAAATTTGGTTTTCGAATAATTTGTCTTGTTAAAACCCTGATATAAGTGTTGTATAACTTTTCCTTGAGGATCCAAGAACATTTTAAGTTTAGATAAAACGTCTCCAATATAATTTAGTTTTTCAAATCTCGAGTTTTTTCAGTATCATGAATTTTTTCAATATCTGATGATATTTGGATCCAAACTATTCTTTTTCAAAAAATTGAAATAACGATACTGAAAAATATATTTTAACTAAGAATTCAATAAATTTATAATTCCATGAGATACACACAATAATGAATTAATTTGAATATGGGTAAATTACTCCATTTTCAGCATCTGAAAAATCATAAATTTGAATATCTAATGCTAAAAGTTCATCGCTAAAAATGCCATAAGATAAAACTTAATATTAAATTTCTAATTTAATTTTGCTAAATTTTAAATCAATCAGCTCCATGCAACTACATTTAGGATATCCTTCATGTCTAGTGCTCTGCGTGCCTGACTGCGGACAGAGAGGTCCTGGGTTCGAATCCTGGTTTAGGCATGAATGTACTTTCTCTATCTCCCTGCTGCCATTTCATTTTTCTTTGTATGAAAAGTTGCTTATCCTATAAATGGGTACCTATGGCACGTGTGTACTGAAGAAGTCCAACTCCATACCAAATTATGGTTCAGTTGGAAACGTAGAGCAGCGCACCTGTAAAATCTGTAAAATTATACGCATATAGTTATCCAATTGAAACTATATTGCTTATTACTATATTATATATATATATATACATGAGTTGCATTGTTTTATTATAGCTTAACTGTGATAATCTGGATGTGATAGTTGTTTTCTAATTACATAATAACATTGATTATCGATAACTATATTTTGAGGACTTTTGTTAATTTCTTTTTGAATGCTTAAATATGCTTGAAATTACTTGTCATCTATGTTTAAGATGACTTCTACATCTGGCAAAACCATTCTTTTACCAACATACGTATATTTTGATTACATTAAATTTATAGTTGGTTCTATTTAGTTTGTAAAAAATATTGGACTTTTTAAGTAAATTTTCATCAAACTTTGTTTTTACTTTTTCGTTGACCTACTCAAAACTATCAGTGCTACTAAAAAAAAAATCTGTGAATGTTGTAAAAAATATTTCATTTTGTAACATTTACCTTCGGCCCAACCGATGGCTGAGTGGTTATTGTTCCTGACTCCTAAGCTGTTGGTCACGGGTTCGACTCCCGGCTCAATCATGGACGTTTCCTATCTCTGTATTTTTTTCTCCTGACGTGATGGATGAATGTGGCCAACGCTATAAATGTATTTCTGGTGGTATGACGTAGGTAATGCTACTTGCTTCCGTGACTTGCTTCATAGGTGCCCACCGGGTAACGCTAAATGAGTGGCAGATTCTGGACTTGTTGTGGTGAAGGGTCTATCACCCAGGGAAAAATGATTCCATTTGGAAAAAAATTTACCTTCGGAGTGGGAACTCTCATTCCATTTCCTTACTCAAAATCATTATTAGTCTCCAAGGTATCAAATTATTTACTTTGAACTCTAAAACGAACTCAGAGCTCATCCTATTTGGCAAACTACATGCATGATAACAAATAAAAATCCAATTATAAGAATTGAATAGGACTTATTTTTTGGAACAGTCAAAGAAATTACCGTGACGAATCGACATATTTTATTCAATTCTGATCTTGATTCTTTTCGCAATGTTTTAAGTCGAAATGTATTGCAGTTAGAAAATAAACATATAATATCATATATTATATTTACAAAGTGGGAAACTTTTTTTTTTTTTAATTCTGTAAAATAATTTTGTCTGGCCCATTGGACTATAGGTAATAAATTATCAAGAAATTATGGAGAATCGTATTTGAGGCAGTGGTCTTTAAATTTATACCGCGAATATAAATGAATATATCATTATTTAACCTGGTACAGTTTCACCTAAATTTTTTCTGCATCAAAAACATTATTAAGATACGTAACATCGTAGACATTATTGGTTTAAAATATTTATGAATGTATTAAATATTAAACATGTTATCTAATTATCAAATGCTGAAAAACATAAGCATACTAGAAAATATAGTTATTATTATAAAATACCTGATATGAAGTTTTATAATTGGTTAAAAGATTCGGAGATTTAAAATATACCCATGTTTCACTATAGCAAAAACTTGCATCCTTATGGCATGAAAACTACTCTCTGCTTTAATGACAGAAATCATAGCTTACGCTTTAAGATGCGTGTTACATTAAGTAGACTTTACATATAATGTAGTTCTTTTAAATTTAGCACCAAAATCTTTACCTCAGTAATTTATTACTGAATGTCTCCCATTGCGCATATATATATATATATATATATATATATATATATATATATACACAACACGTAGAAGTTACAAAATAGGATCATAAGAAATCAACAGGTAATTATGGTCTTACAAAAATTAGTATATGTATACAATAAACAAATGGGAAATGTAAATTTGGTATCGGAAAAGTACCTTTAATATACGGTATGATCCCTCGAGAAGCAGTACAGCAGCATTGTGATGCTCTCAACCATGCTGTCAATTAATTGGGTAAGAAGTGCAAGTCATTGCCAATTAAAACAGTTGAAAGCATGGCCAGTTATCTAGGAGGGAGATTTAGAACATCTGCACATCTTCCTATAGCATCCCAAACATGCTCGATTGGGTTAAGGTGTGGTGATCGAGCTGAGCACAGCGTGCACTTAATTATTTTATGTTCAAGATAAGCATACATTATGAGAGCCCTGTGTGGTCGCACATTATCATCCTGTAGCACGAAAACATCACTAATTGCCCCGGCATGAGGGACATCCAGGATGTCATCTCTGTAGGTGTAAGCATTAACATTAAAAAGACATGGAGCTTTCACCCAAAGAGATACCACCCCAAACACAGTTGCTGCCTGATCCGTGCGTATATTTTTTTAATGATATTTGATGGATGAAAACGAGTTCCACGCTCTCTTCAAATGAAAATGTGCCTACTATGGCTTTCGAAGTTAAATTTGGACTTTGGCTTCAATCTCTAAATTGAAAGATCCAGATGGTGCTGTCATCTATGAGCCAAGAGTCGCAATTCCATCTTAGTATCGGGGTGCTCTGTTCAAAATCAGAAGACGCTCTTTCTGACTTCATTCGCCCATTCCCTAACGGGCGGGATTGGTTGCGCCAAGTATCATAAGTAACAGCAACAAGTTTGAATGTAATGGCAAATATTTGGATTAGAGAAATATTACACCATAAAAATATATTTTAAAAAAGTGACAAAATATTTCAGATTTCCTGATTTTATTATTCCAAAGTGTCCTAGGGAATTTTAATTTATAATATCTATAAATTAAAATATCGATTACTTTTCCGTAAAAATGCCTTATCGATAGTCCTACCAACAAGATAGGATTTCCAAGTATGTATATAAAAGAGACATAATATTCATTTATTATTTCAATAGCATCATTACACTTGAGTGAATTCTTAAATATAAATGAAATTCCAAGAATACATGTTTTTAAATCATAATGTAGGGTACACATCTCACAAACTTAAATACTATAGTTGATTCTCAAAATATATCTCACACAAACAATTTTTGTTAACCTAAAAGTAAAATAATTAATATAATCAAATTATATTACAGTTAACAAATTAAATGTAAATTTTCACAATAATTCTATAAAATTAACTTTAAAATAAAGTTGGCATTTTTATTGTGTGTTTTATATAATACCGAATATAAATTTTTTAGCGCCATAAATCACCTAATTATAAAAAAATAGATGCCTTTTTTCTAAAATACTAAATTTCGAAGTTTGTGTGTGAGGCATTCTCAGAGTACCACATTCTATCACCAAACGTGATCTTTCCGTAATGCGTTTTGCATTACATGAAAGGAAGGTCATTCCAAAGTCGAATTACCAAGCAGAAAAATGCAATAAATTTATTTTACTTGTTTTTCATTTCGAATTTTATGAGATAGATATTTTGAAATATTTACTTTTCCTCAAAGCAGTTATCTACTTATACATAAAACCAAATATAAAGCCAAAGAAATTAAGAGGAAATACAAATTGTAACTCACTTAGTCGCTTCAGCTGAACTCACGAAGTTGACACAGATGTAAGACAATTTTACTATGCAAATATCTTGAAAAATGAGTGTTTACAACCTATTAAGGGTTCAATACCTTGCAAATTCTTGCCTAGCATTTTTCCATCGCACCCTTGGCGCGATTTTTTACAATTGACACTAAAAAAAATATCTGGCAACCTGCTTTCGACCATTCGCAGATAAAAGATTCCGGCAATCCTAATCACTTGTGCAAAATGGCGACTTTTGGTGACATTTTGAATAAGTCGCCATGAGTGACCGTATAGAAAATTTTTACCTTCATAAGAATAAAATGAACACTGATGTAGCTGGATTCAAGATTATTATTTATCAATTTTCATGAAACTATATTTTCAGAAAATAAAAGAAACACATGGTTTTAATAAAATTATAATTATTTACATCGATAATTAATATCAAATAAAACATTTGTAATCCAAAACTCAACAGAACAATTCAAGTGCTAATAAATGCTCATAAGGCAAAAAAGACTAGAATCGGGATTCTAAATATGTGTGTATAACACGTGAATTCACACAAAAGCTTTTTTCCTTACTTTCTTATTTGTAAGATACAATTGATCAGTTTTTGGTACGAGAAAAGATAACTTCGAAATGTTATGAAAATGGAATTTGCTGGAATTCATAGTTTGACTTAATACTGGAGAGAATAAAATACGGGCAAACACAAAAAATGGTAGGTGATTGCATTGGGATAGCAACCAATGTCTCTCATTGGTTGTAAATTTTTAGAATTTGTGGAAAAATTTTTATTTGATATAATTGTGGTATTTGTAATGACCCCACTAATTAAGACAACTGCCATCAAAATATCCCAATTTTTAGGTGTTTGAAGTGATTGGTAAAATCATAGGAGAGCCCACACTCTTGGGGGCAAACTGAAAAAAAGTTCCAAGGCAGAACAAAACGGCAAAATTAGAATTCCGGAAATAGTTAGGTTTATCATATCTAGTGTATCAAAGCAGGATTACCAAAATTTATCTCCAACCAAAATTATTCATTTCAAAAGTGTAGGTTTTGCTAGGGTTCAATCGAAGTAGTTTACTGTCTAAAGTCATGACAGCACAAGGTAAGGTTGGCAAAGCAATATAGTGGACGATAAAAAAGCAAAGAGAAAGAAACTGATGATTATTGAATCAATGTCTAAAAATAAAACTGATGTGACCAAAATGATCCTGAAATTTAATCAGTATCTTCATTTTCCAGTTCTATTAATTACAATTATAAAGCATTTTAATATTTCGATTGCTTATAGTTGAGTACCAATTCTCTTGCCCTTGACAAAGTTACCTACAGTGGTCCCATAATCACAAGACTTGGTGGACTGACAATAAAAGACATGGTCAGCCGAATCATCTTTTTCCACAGCATAACAGGTCTGCATTTGGAAGAACCTGAACGAGTGAATGACCCCGATAAACTTCTTCTATTGTCGAGTATGAGGTGGATCTTTCATGATATATATTTCGTGTCCATTGAATTATTTTATGCTGTTCCAAACTACTTTAGCATCTGAAAGCGATAGTCATTGGGTAAAAGTATTGAGTTTTAATCGACCAGTCCACCCAATGATGCAAATTTTATTACCAAGATGATATTCCTGTCTTGTGCAGTTATGGTTCAATAAACACAAGGTTGATGTGGAATATTTATCTTGGCTCTAGCAATCCTACGATCTCATATAATGGAACCGTTATGATCTATATTTTATTGCATTCAATATCTTCCAATCGAAAGCTTCCAGTGGTATTTTGCCAAGAGGCAAAAAAATGTATATATATTTGATTTGCATCCACTTGAACCAGTACATGTTATTTTCATAGATTGAAGATAAGTTATCTTATTAAAACTCGATTAATTATTTTTATTTTAAAAACATTCAAGAAGCCTTTCCAGGGATTTTTGATAAAATTCACTTCCTTCTCTGCCAAAACGCAAGAGCACAACTAAGCATACTGGCTATTATATATTGGTTACAGTAACTCTACATATTGACTATTATTTTGTATACTCTCGAAAATTCTGAATCTTGTTACCATTCCATATATAGTGTGATTTAACATAAATTATTATCCTTACTTAAATTAAGCAAATTAATTCTATCTCGTGCTATAAAATTCTACTTTTTATAAATTCAAAATGTTATATCATGAAAAGGGAACAGTCATAAGAAAATAACATAATTTATATTTTAAAGAATATTTTGCTTAGTCTCTTATTATATAGAACTAGAATTTAAATTTTCGAGCATTAATAGTTAATGTGTGTGTGATTTTACTCACAAAAACTCCATTACATTTTAAAACATTTGGATAAGCTAACGTTTTACTAGTTTCAGTAACAATCTTCAATTTTCAGACAATTGTTTCATCGATTGTAATAATCGAAAATTTAACATCAAAATGTTATATAGAGAATATTATACTTTGCTAAATTCTGTATTATTTTGAGCATTTTGAATACTTTATGCTAATTTATTTGACTGATTTATCATAATCTTGATCCATTTTCTTCAAAGTGATTTTTATAAAATATACTAGTATTTAAATATACTAGTACTTTCAATAATCTTCATAAATTAATATCCTTTTATCAGTTTCATTTTATAACCTTATATAATTTATAAATATATAGTTTATAATTTAAAAAGTCAAAAATCTTATGAAGCTATTTTTTTAGAACTGCATCACTCAAACCGTAATAATTGGAATAATTATTTGAACATCGATTGCATTGAATGATTTGTTTATATTTTTACTAAAATTTTTGTACCAATAAGACTTACTTTAAAAATATAATTTTTCGGTACTTACGTATAAACAACACCGTAGCTTTTTAAGCCTATTAAATTTTAAAGAAATTTCCTTATAATCAGAAAATTTCTTTTTATAATTAATAAAAAAATTATTATAACTATAGATTAAGCGCTACTTCTATTTAGGTTTTGGCTTGAAATTAGCTGCGGTGGCGTTAAAACGTGAGTACCAATTTTTCTTAAAGAAAAAATGCTAATACATAATTTAAAAAAAACTATCATTTAATTTCAAATAAAAAACATTGTACTTTCACCTACAGGGAAAATAATGAGAACGCACTTACACCTCAAATAATAAATGTTGAGCTTTCTTGTTAAGATACTTTTGTTGAATATCGTGTAAATCTGTGCCAAATTTCATACTGACTGACGAATGAATTGTATAGGACTTTGGCTTAAGTTTTTCATAGGCTTTAATGCTAGTTTTAGATTAAAAAAATAATAATAAATAAAAAATAAGTAATGAAAAAAAAAAGTTTTAAAATTTTGGAAACTTAGTTTTAATTTTTGATTATTTGGTATTAAAAGTTATGAAATTATTAAATTATCTGGTAAATTTAAAAATCTATTAAGATAACGTCATTTTTGCAAAATATCAAGTTAAGGAAAAAATAATCCATTTTTTTGGGGTAGAAGCTGCAGTGATCGATATTTTATTAAGTATCGATCAAGCAATTCCAGATTTCTTGGAAAGGTGACACTTTGAATTTTCAAAGAATTATCTCGCATTTTTTGATTGGCTCAATCATTTATGAGTTTATAAGTGTTAAAATGGGAGGAACTTAATAATAACGCCACAGCTTCAGAAATTGCACTGATGGACCAATAAAAAGCAATCCTGTTGCTTTCACTCAGTTACCTGTTGAATTCTTTTTTCCCTTGTTGTTTGCTGATTTTGACGCCTTTTTTAATGCTACGAAAACGGGTTTCAGGGATTTGCCAAAAACAGATATTATATTATTTCTTCAAAAGCAAAATATTTTACAAAAAAAAAAAGAAAAAAAAAAACACAAGTGTACCAATTCGCTTGATTTAAAAATATATTTGGTAAACATTCGTTTTGGAAATGTAGTGTGATGAGCAATTAGGATTTAGAAAAGACAAATAGCGCCTTCACTTATTCTGAACTATTTTCTATCCGCAAAACTAATGTCAATGTAGCTTGACTTGTCTCTCCTGAACACCATTGGTACCCACGTAAGCGTCCCGGTGGAACCCTTGACTTTCAGGGCACACGTGCTGACCAGGCAGCTACCTGTAGATTCATCAGTAAGCATATTAAGAGTCTCACATATAGTGGACAAGTTAAACTTTTTCAAACTTATAAAAAATGCAACAACTCCGAAGCTAGTCCTCAAGAGTTTCTTGAGAGACCTTTCCTTTTCCCCGATTTTTTGAAGATTCGTGGATTCATGGATCTGGTATCGCTCCACAATTCCAGATGGGATTGGAAACAACACAACAATAGAAATGTTAGTAAAAAACTTCTATTTCTGCAATGAATATTTGCATTTAATATTACGTACTTGAGATTTTCGATATTGTAAATTAATAACACGTATTTTAATTACATAAAAGTTTTTAATTCTCTGTAAGTTGACGATAGATTTACTTAAGAATATTTTAAAATGACTAACATAAATGATGTAAATTCCCAATCAGATCATTAACTGATTATGCTACCACTTTTATCTTGAACTGAATCATTTTATCTGCAATTAAACAATTAATTTTAATGTAATTGTCTCGGCTCTATATTTTAATGATTTATGTAACTTCACAGGTATAACTCTTGGTCTGTGAATCTCAATATTTTGCACCCAACGTACTTCCATATGGCTCCCAGGAAAAAAATAACTGCTATCTTATTTTGCTCTGATTTTATTAAGCTCATTATAAAAAGTATAATAAGCTAAAAAAAAAGTCTGGAAATCTAAAATAATATACGTGAAAAAAATATTTTCTTTTTTGAAAGTCATACTTAAATTCTCAATTAATTGATTAATTTAATAAGAATTGTACTTTTCCGTTATTTAGCTTATTGCAGTCTGGATGCATTTAAACTATTTAAACTTTCGGTAAAAATGTGTTTGAAAATCAAAAATAAAATGCGTGTAAAATAATTTCTTTTTAAGCTTATTCCTTATGTATTTTATTAAGAAATTAGAATTGCTTAACTCTAGATTACTCAGCTTATTTTAATCAAGAACTCTTTCAAATATTATAATCTTACATATTTGCAAAAAAATGTGTATGGAAATTATGATGTTCTCACGATCCTGTCGTTTTAATTACTGCCAAAAAAAGTTATTGGTACACGAAAGATACATTTCACACTAACACACAAACATGAATTCAGACATTTATACACATTTTTTAAAAGATATATAGCTTTACAACGACCGGGAGCGGGACTTCTGCTATCCCCAAGTAATCAAAACAAACCAATCGTTCTTTCCTCGACATTACTCCCTCTTCTCGTCTCAGTGTAAATTATTCCACTTATTTTAATTTTGATTTTTTTAAATTTATTATAATTTAAAAAATATATATATGGAAATCAAGAGATGATGCGAAAATATTTTCTTTTAAAAAATATCAACCCTTATATATATTATTAAGAGTCGTACACTTGGATTATTTAACTCTAGCTTAACTTACTACATTATACTCTATTGTTATTTAACTTACTTAAATTTTTATTGTTATGGATTTGTTTAAGTTTATTATATTTTTGCAAAAAATGTCTATGGAAATCAATAATAAACGCTGGAGAAATAATCTCTCCTAAAACTCTTATTTAACTTTTTATAATTTATTAAAAATTATAAGATAAATCTTTTTATTTGCTTTCTAAGGGGAATTTCAATTAATGTGACATACGTTAAAATATTGAATGAAGTTTATATATTAATTATTCTTAATTCCTTATTCAAGTTATATGGTCAACTTCACGAAATGTAAAAGAAAACAATGGCATAAAAATACATTTAGAATAAGTAAATCCGATATTCAAATAATATCTCTTAATAATGAAGAGATATAAATTTTTAGTACTTAATTAACCCTTCTTTGAGTAGTAGTGGAAATTTCCATCATAACATTGAATGCCCAAAAATTATTTAAAAGAACAAGTTCACTTTAAGTGGATCGTGTTTGGATACCTTTTTAATATGTCCATTGAATGAAAAGAAACATAGCTGACAAAAATAAGCAAATGTCACTAGCAGTGAAACGAGCTTGAAGTTGTCATTCCGCTGTTTGTTGAAGTTGCAATAAACGTATGATTTCTTTTTTAATTTTGTTTTATTATATTAGAGTTTCTATTGCTAAAAAGTGAAAATGAGTGGAAGAAAGGTTTCTAACACGTGTTTCTGTTATTTTTTAATTTTTTTTATTATATTTCTTCATTTCTGAAAAAGCTTGCGTTTAATTTTTTATTTTAAATAATAACTTTGCATAATGATGGAAATTTCCATATCATATTGTTTTTTGCTAAATTCGTATTGTAAATATATACTAAGATTTTTTTTAATCATTTTCCCTTTAATTTTGAACATGAGTTATATCACCTTCATTTATTTCACCAATAAAGAAAAAATCATGCATAGAAGGGTTAAGATTATTATTTTTCAATCTTTAAAGTAGAATATTCTTTTTCTAAGAATTTAAATTTTACAAACATAAAATTAAAACATGCTATTATATGTATAATGCTTTGTTAGGTAAAATTAGAATTAAGTCTGGAGTCAATATGTCTGAAGGTTTCATAAAGGCTGGAAATGAAATGTCAGAAAATAATAATTAGACAGAGCATATAAAACAAAACAACAGAGATAGGCGGGAAAAAACAATACGATTACATATGTCCTCCCCTGAACCCTTGCCAGATGTTAAAGATGGGCATTGTGTTATGCAGTTGCCAGAGTATTTCATCGAACGCAAATGAAGGTTATTTTACCCCTTTTTTTCTCCGAACAATGAAGGACAAAAAAGAATTTGAAATATAAATTGTTTAAATTCATCACAATGGTTTGCTAAATTCGAACACGTGTCCACCGCTGGAAACAAACAAACGTGCAAGAAAGTTTGCACACGAAGGAGATTAAATTGTTTTGTGGGGAAAAAAATCACGTTCATTTATACAATGGAGATGGTTCAGAAACCAAGTTTATGTATGCATTAGATATGAGGAACGAATCATTTTTAATACCATCAACCTTGATTCTTAATAACATGCATTAGATTATAAAATTCGAAAAATAAAAAATATATGACATTTAAAAAGAGTAAAAAATAGATTAATAATATCAAAATAATTTAAAATGAATGTAACTCTATTACACAAAATATAACCATCTGTACCCCCCCCCCAAAAAAAAGGGAGAAACTCTTAATTGATTAAACTGTTTTCTGAAAACAGCTTATTAATATTAATGTGTATAAATGAATATAAATAAGCTTTTTTTTCAGAAAATAAGAGTTGGAGGAGGATCGAGATAATATATGCATTAAATATGAGAAGCAAATCATTTTAAAGCTAAATCCTAGGAGAGCGCACACCCTTGGTGACAAATTGAAAAAAAAAAGTGCCAAGGCAGAACAAAATAGCGAAATAAGAAATTCAGAAATAGTTAGGTTTATTCAAGTTTAATGTATCAAAGTAGGATTACCAAGACTGGCGAAATTTATCGCCAACCAAAATTATTCACACCAGGGGTATGGGCTCTGATAGGATCCACAACCCATTCTCAAAATCTTTAACATTATTATTAATAATAAGAACTTATAATAACAAAATTTTCGAAAAAGAATGAAAAACATCAAAAACATATTTCAAACGAGTAAAAATATGTGGATGAATAATGTTAAAATATAAATTATTCAAAGTGCCTCTGCAAAGTTATTTAAATTACTCTCTTGTTGATACTTAATTTTTTTTATGTGGAATGTCATAATTATTGTAATTTAAAAACTTTGAATGAACAAGTGGTGACATTTAAGCTCGTACAACAACAACTATATTTAGTAGTTTTTTATTCACACTAGAACAAATGATATTTGGGCAGGGTGTCTTTGTTAGTTATGGTGCCGTTCTCGTCATCAGAAGGTGGTGAGTTCGAATCCTGGCTAATTCGAAGATCCGTTCCGTTCACTAATGGTGACTGGGGCACGTAAAATATGTCGTGGTCATAATGTCCTCCATGCTATTATTCTAAATTAATACCTCTAGGGGTATTAGGAGGCAAGCCTTGTGTATTCTCTGGCTTCAATCTCTAAATTGGAAGACCCAGATAGGGAGTGCTGCCATCTCAATGAGCCAAAGTCTTACATCCACATTCGTATGGGGGTGCTCTATTCAAAGATGGAATACGTTCATTTTTACTTCATTCGCCTAGTCCCTGACTGGGGGGCTTGGCTTAGCCAGGTGTCATATGTAACAACTCTAATTATATCTTCATTAAAGTGATATTTTTTTTCCTCTGGCATTCCAAAACATTAAAAGAATAGAAACTATAATTCAGAATCAAGAATATCTCAAACCAAAATGTAAGTTCAATTTAAATATTTCAATAGAAATTTTAAGAAGGAAAAATATTTTCGTTTTTATCTTTGTTTATTTTTGTTGAAATTATCATCATGATGAATAGATGACAACGATTTAAAAGTAAACAGAGCGTATTATCACCAATTCATATGAAGTGAGAAGTAATCCATAAAATAACAAATAGATCAATGATTTTATTTTGCACTTAGTTACAAACTGAGCTTGCTGAAAAATAAAAGCTAATTTGTTATGCAAAAGCTAAAATCATAATCATCAAACTAAGACAAGAATAATTTTAGTATAAAAATGAAACATTTTCTACATTTAGTTACTATAATAAATATTTTCACATTATGTAAACTTCATTTCATAATGGTTATATTTCCCTTCGATTAATATTTACATATAAATTATTGATCATTTCAAAATGATTATATTTATATAATCAGCTATGAGATGAATAAATAGTTTGGATGTTTGTATGGGATATAGAAATTACTTTAAATAGTTGCAACATTATTATAATATTTAATGTAAATTATTGTAAATATGATTCAATAATCCCCCATTAAAATGATTTACAATACATTCACTTATTAAAATAAATTAATTGAATACTAAATCACACACACATATTTTACTCTTTCGTAACATTGTTGAAAAAAAAAAATCTAAGCGCTAAATCTGGCACTCCCTACGGACTTTTTAGGGTTGCTGTTTCTTGTTTTGGTGTTGCAAATTTAGGTTTTTTCAGCTTTTAGGTTTTTGCTGTTGTCAGATTTAGTATTTTCTTGTATTTTGCACCATTTTTTTTTTTTTTTTTTTTTTTGTTATTAAATATTTGTATTTAGCGAGAATCCCTCTTGGCAAGAAAAAAAGGCACCAAAAACAGGTATTTTACTTGGCGAGAAAAAAAAGTCGCCAAATTTCCGATTTGGGGGTTATATCAAAGTAGTTCCACTCTTTCAATCCATTAACTGATTACGACATATGAAATTAGAAGAAATTGTACTTACTCTAGCCATTAATCATGGAAACATTTATTTTAATTTTACAAAAAATCATTTTTTTTCCACTTATTTTCTATTTAGGTTAATTTTTCAAGGTAAATCACAAGTTTTATTGAGATATTTGCAAATGATCTATTTCATGTAAAAGTTTATTTACTGTATTAGTGTATGGGAAACTAAAATTTAGTGTTAAGTTAATCTTGAGCTTTACAGTTTCAATTAATTTGATTTACATGTATTCTCCCCTCCTCCCAAAAATATCTGACTGGAAACCATATTGTTGTTTAATAAATTTCATAGAATTAGCTGATATATATTTGTATTTTCTACAAACACTCAAAGATATTTTTTGCATTAAAATGTTGCAATATTATGTATATGCTTACACACTCACAAATAACCATCCATATATATATATATATATATATATATATATATATATATA